>BSBK01000392.1:760000-966999 GCA_027943335.1 Chamaecyparis obtusa
GAAAAGAAAGTGAAGATTGCAAGCACAAAGTTGAAAGGCCATGCATCATTGTGGTGGGAGCATCTGCAGTTGGACTGAAAGAGGAAAGGCAAAGAAAAAATCAAGGTATGGAATAAGATGGTAAATAAGTTGAAAGGCATGTTCTTACCATGTGATTATCAGATTAACCTAGTTAGGAGAATGCAAAGTTTGAGGTGGAAAGATACCTTGGTAAAGGACTATACTAAGGAGTTCTATAGATTAGATATTAGATCTGTACATGATGAAGATGAAGTGGAAATAGTTGCTCAGTACCTGAATGGGTTAAGATTTTCCATCCAAGAAGAAATCAGTTTGGTTAAGTTGGAAAGCATTGAAGAGGCTTATTAGTTTTCTCTGAAAGCTGAGGATAAATTGAACAAAAGACATGAGAAAAGACAAAGAGGTAGAGGTGGTAGATTCCCTAGGGGAAGAGGTAGATCTTATGGTGAAAACAATAGATCTGATCAGGAAAAGAAAAATCTGGATAAAGGAAAGATCGAGTGGAAAGGTGAAAGTTCATCTAGAGGAAGAAGCAATAATCACTGAGGTGGTTATAGAAGAGGTGGATTCTGAGGACATTGTTACAATTTTGGAGAAGGACATAGATAATTTGAGTGTACACATACAAGTAAGAAAGTTGATAGTAGTAGAAATGCTTTGGTGCAAGAAGATTCACTGAATGAACCTGAGAAGGAAAATAACTTGATGGTAAGAAGAGCACTTTGGAGTGAAAGTAATAAGGAAGATCCGGTAAGGAAAAGTTTGTTTAAGACCATATGTAGAGTTGTTGATGAGGCATGGAAAGTTATCATTGATAGTGGAAGCTCAAAGAATTTTGCATCTGAGGAAATGGTTACAAAGTTGCAGTTGGAAAGGTTGAAACACCCAAAGCCCTATCAGATTTCATGGATCAAGGATGAGCATACGCTCTTGGTAAGTGAACAATGTTATGTGAATTTGAAGATTTGAAATTACTATGATAAGGTGTTATGTGATATCATGCCTATGGATTGTTGTCATATTTTTTTGGGTAGACCTTGGCAATATGATAGACATGCTATAAATGATGGGTGATTGCATAAGTATACTATTTGGGCTAATGGGAGAAAGAAAATCTTTCTGCCTTTGATTGAAGAACCTGTTAGTAGTGTTTGTACATCTATGAAAATTTGTCTGATGGAAGGAAGAAAGTTTGTTAAGGATTTGAAGAAGAATGATGTATATTTTGTTGTGATTCCTAACAAACCGAGTGAGAAAATAGAAGATAGCATGCCTGAAGAGATTGATAAGATACTCACTAAGTATAAGGATATCATTTTTGATAATGTACTTGATGGTTTTCTACTGAAGAGAAGCATTGATCATTGCATGGATCTAATCCCTGGAGCTAGTTTACCTAATAAGGCACCACATCAGTTGACACCTACCGAGAATCAAGAATTGAACCGACAGATTCAAGAATTGTTGCAAAAAGGTTTGATCTAAGAAAGTTTGAGTCCTTGTGTAGTACTAGTTGTATTAGCACCTAAGAAGAATGGAGAATGGTGAATGTGTACTGATTCCAGAGCAATCAACAAGATAACAGTAAAATATAGGTTTCCTATACCAAGAATGAATGACATAATGGATAGTTTAACTGGAGCAAAGTATTTTACCATGATTGATTTGAAAAGTGGATATCATCATATCAAAATTAGAGAAGGTGATGAATGAAAGACTGATCTTAAGACAAGGGAAGGTTTTTATGAGTGGTTGGTTATGCCTTTTGGTTTAACTAATGCACCAAGTAGTTTTATGAGGTTGATGAATGAGGTTTTGAAGAAATTCTTGGGTAAATTTGTAATTGTATACCTAGATGATATTCTGATATTTAGTAAGACCAGAGAAGAACATTTGTTGCATGTTAGACAAGTATTGCAAAGATTGAAAGAAGAAAAGTTGTTGATTAATCTAAAAAAGTGTTCCTTCATGAAAGAGGAGATTTTTTATTTGGGATTTGTAATTTCAGCTGATGGTTTAAAGATGGATATTGAAAAGGTTGAAGCTATTTTGAATTGGCCTACACCTGAGAATGCTAGTGAGGTAAGATCATTCCATGGTTTAGCAATTTTTTACCGAAAGTTCATTAATACTTTCAGTTCAATTTGTAATGCTATGACTAAGACTATGAGAGGATATAAAAGAGAATTTAAGTGGACACATGGAGTTGATAAAATTTTTGAGACTTTGAAGTAGAAGGTTGTTGAATTACCTGTATTGGCATTGCCTGATTTTAATAAGGTATTTCAAGTTGAATGTGATGCAAGTGGTAGTGCAATAGGAGTTGTATTGAGTCAAGAAGGTAAACCTATTGCTTTCTTTAATGAAAACTTGAATGATGCAAAAAGGAAATATTATGTGTATGATCAAGAGTTCTAAGCTATTGTTCAAGCCCTAAAGAAATGGAGACATTATTTGATACCGAGTGAATTTGTGTTGTATACTGATTATAAGGATTTACAATATTTGGGTAGTCATAATAAGTTGAATTAGAGACATATGAAATGGGTTGAGTATTTGTAGAGTTATAAATTTGTGATAAAACATAAAGTGGAGTCACTAACCAAGTTGTTGATGCATTGAGTAGAAGAAGATCTTTGATGACCGAGATGAAAATTGAAGTTCTTGGTTTTGATGACATGAAAGATTTGTATGAAACTAATCCTGATTTTTCTGAGTCATGGAGGAAGTGCAGAGAACCTATTCAAGATCAACCAAGTAATAAATGGGAAGACTATTTCATTCAGGAGGTATGTTGTTTAAAGTTATTCAGTTGTGTATACCAAGAGGATCAATGAGAACTAACTTGATAAAGGAGAAACATAGTAGTGGTTTAGCTGGATATTTTGGAATTGATAAAACATTAAATTTTCTTAAGGAGAAATACTTTTGGCCACATTTGTATAAGGATGTTTAGAAATTTGTGAGAAGTTGTGGAATTTCTCAAGTTGCAAAAGGAGTAAGTCAAAATACTAGATTGTATATACCGATTTTTGTTCCTGAGGAACCTTGGATTAATATCAGTATGGATTTTGTTCTTGGCTTACCAATAGTGAGAGGTAATGATTCTATATTTATTGTTGTGGATAGAAATTCTAAAATGGCACATTTTATACCTTGTAGAAAGACATCAGATGTAGTACATATAGTAGATCTTTTCTTCAAGGAAATTATCAGATTGCATGGATTACCGAGGAGTATCATCTCTGACCAAGATAGTAAATTTTTTGGATACTTTTGGAAGACTCTTTGGAGAAAGTTGGGCACCGAGTTGATGTATAGTTCTACATTTCACCCATAGACTGAAGGATAGATAGAGGTTGTAAATAGAAGTTTGGGTAATCTTTTGAGATGTTTAGTTATAGACACACCAGGTAATTGGGATTCTATGTTGGCACAAGCAGAGTTTGCATACAATAATTTAATGAATAGGAGTACTGGAAAGTCATCTTTTGAGATTGTAAATGGAATAAAATTGAGAGGTATATTAGATTTGAGGGATATTGCTGGTGAAGAAAAGAGAAGTGTTGAAGGAGAGGAGTTTTCTGAGTTCATGAAGACATTGCATGAAGAAGTAAAACATAAGTTGGAGAAAAGTAATCAGAAATACAAAGATAGAGAAGATATATCAAGAAGACATAAGATTTTTACAATCAGGGATGAAGTAATGGTACATTTAAAGAAAGGCAGATTTCCTATTGGAACATATGGGAAGCTAAAAATGAAGAAATTTGATCCTTGCAAGATATTGAGGAGATTTGACAGTGGAAATGCTTATTAGATTGAGTTAACTAATGACATGGATATATCACCTATATTCAACATTGTAGATTTGTATGAGTATCATGAATTAGATGAAGAAATGGTAGTACCAAATGATTATCCTAAGAAGCAGATAGAAGAAGTTGAGCAGATTTTGGAACAAAGAATTGGTAGAAGTACAAGAGGAAAATAGTATATGGAATATTTGGTAAAATGGAATAACAAACCGATTAAAGGCAGTTCATGGATTTTACCATCTGAGTTGGATTTAGCTTAGGTTGTACATGTTTCTTGGATTCAAATAACCCTAGGTGTCTGATGTAGGAGCATCTCGGGTCCTTGGCAATCCTGTGTCACCAAAAACATGTTTGAAGTTTTATGCGTTGCTCGGTTCCTTCTTTGATCGAGTTGGCTCAGTAGTTTCTCAGGTTCCTTCTTTTACCAGGTTGGTTGGTTAACTCTCTGGCACTCGGTTATCTTTTACTGGCGCTTGGTCATCTTTCCTGGCAGTTGGGTATCCTTTCTTACTGAGTTATTTGTTTTAGTTTCCTGTTGTGACCGACTTATGCATTTAATTACAGTCACAAATTTAATGTTGGTATCTATCATTGGGATGCATGTAGACCTAGATTTGGTCATTCTCTTCCATTAATCGTGGATCTAATGGCTGACTTGTTCGGTAGCCTCTTGTATAAAGTGGTTGTTGGTTGTAGTTTTAGGTAGGGGTTGGTAGATCAATTTTAGGAGATCAGTTAGAAGCTAGTTTCTAAATCCTCGCATGTTGGAGGACTGTTGTAATCAATTGTAATATCTAGCCCTAACTGGGAAGGCCTTACAACTTTAAATGTATGAATCAATTTGATGAAAGATAAGGATCTTATCTGCATTATCTCTCTTTGATTGTGTTATTCTACATTGTTGGTGTTGGTTGTAGGTTTGGACTGTCCTTAATTGGATTATCTGACCCTGACTGCGTCAGAGAAACACCTAAAATTTCAATCGACCAACACAATAGGTTTTCTAGCATATAATCTGATACTAGAAAATGTGTGGACTAATTAATTGAAAGGAGAAAGAGATTGTCATATTAGACAATCCATAGTAATAATGCATACAATTATTAAACTAGCATAAAAATAGAAATGTGTTAAGCAGTAGGAACAATCCCAAATTAATAGTTAATGGCACCACTTATTGAGTTGTATATTTATCTGAAGCTACAAATTTGTTACAGGATTTTAGAAATGGATCTACAACAAATAATACAAATTAATTCACATTTATTTTGTAATTGTTTGGGAATACCTAGGTACAAAAATGATCTTTAGAAACATAGAAGTGATGAATTGTCTAATTATAGTGTATTTAGACCAAAAAAATAACATAAAATTTTCATTATATTAGTATAATTCCTTTGACCTATTTGCATAAAAGAGAAATTAAAAAAATTACATTACGTTGTTAAAATGTCGAGCATGTTGTGTTATAGTCTGGGAATAGTATCTACATATAAACTCTATGTGTGTACATTACATGTTTTGTTGTTTCCTTTTCTACAAACATTCTTTTTGTAGGTAGTTGAAGGATTTGATTTATAAGAGAGTAATTCTTCTTTATATATATATATATATATATATCAAGAGAAAAATATTTCCAATCTTTCATAAAATTTCCTCTCTCTTCATTACACTCTTAATGTTACAAATAACTATGCATTACAATTTGGGGGTCTAAAAAATTTTATTTCCAGCTTCTAAACCACTTGGATCACACCTCATTTTTTATGGTATGTGCATTGCTTTGGTAGCTGGATAAAACAAAGGGACAAATTTTTACTCCAAATAAACATAAAAATAAATAATATAAATTATAAAAACAAATAAAAATAGAGGTTTTATGGGTAAGTTCACCAAGATGGTGTGCAAAAAGGGGGGTATAAGGGGTCACTTTTTTTCTGAAATCAAGTAAACCTGAACTTCAAAGAGAAATTGGAGGGTCTTGCACTCAAAATTAGAAGATGTGTAAAGAATAATAATTGTAGTAATCTAAATCTAGTTTCTAAACTACTAAAAAAAATTTTAAATGGATAGTATTAAGATGATTACACCCTATGTGCATGAAAAATTGTTCCTGATTTTTTCATAAAAACATAACATAGTTCTTTTCGTGCGCTCAACAAAAGATATAGTTAGATTTAATATTTTGAAAAAAAGTTTGGTAGGATGGTAGGTAAGACTAAGATCTAGAAGTTGTGTATTTTTTATAATTTTCTATTGAGTACTTTTTTATGATTTTTTGAATTGATTGTATCTTGAAAATTTGGTACATGTTTGTGCACTAGGCACACCTTGCATCAAATTTTTTTTTAAAATGTAATCTTCTTTTTTTTAAAGTGTATAGATTCAAGTGTAGAATATTAATATGTAATTTGTTTTGTAATTGGTTGAGTAGACCAAAAGTTATTTCAAAAATGGTAGATATGTGTCTGAGAGGCCTCTCAAGACACTAGTAAATAAAATAAAATTTCACTATGTTATGTTGTCCAAAAATTGAAAAATTTATATGGTTAGCAAGATGAGAAGATGTGTAACATTATGGTGGTAATTTTAGAGATACCCACTTGATCATTGGTAAACCTAATGAGGATGAAATCAAGAATTCATGTTGGAAGAAGAAAAAATGTGTAAAAGAACTAAAATGAAGGGAAAATGGGCTTTCAAGCCTTAGGCTCATTTACTAACCCTTTTTCAAGCCTAAAACACATACAATTTTTTTTGTGCATCATAACCTACTCGGGTTTTGAAAAGAAAAAAGTAAAATTTTCAAAACCCGTACGTGTTTTGTAGATGTAAACAAATGCAATTTATGTTTTACAAAATACATGCGGGTTATGATTACATCAAAACACATGGTACTAAATTTAGAATACATGAAATTTATGTATAGATTTATGTATATAATATTTGTCTAGATGTTTGTATATATGCATATCTATAATTTTATATACATATAAATGTGTCCCTTCTCATTTCCTCTCTCTCTCTCTCTCTCTCTCTCTCTCTCTCTCTCTCCTACTGATGCAGGAGCGTCCTAGGATTCTTGACAATCCTATATCAACTAAAAATATGTTTCTCTTTAATAGTAGATTGTTAGTTTTGATCTTGGTTTTGAGAGTTCTTGCTCCATTTGGGAGACTGGTTGCTCGGTTTGTGTGGTTATCGGGGTGCTCGGTCTCTAAAGAATGCTCGATGACTGAAGGCATCGGCTCACTAGTCCTCGGTAATAACTATGTTTCTCAGTCATGCTTATCATGGTTAGTTGACTGGCGCTCAGTTATTTCCTCTATTGCTCGATGTTCTTACTTACCGACTGGATTATTTGAATGAATCGGCTTGGCCGACTAGTGCAATTAATTTGGGGTGTGCTCCTCAAGTTATGGATTGACCATTAGATGTGTGGGAACCTACATCTGGTGTGTTGCATTCTTCTATGCGGATTTGATGACCATTGGGGCCATCTTTTGAAGAGTTTATTTATTTTGTAAGGCTATATGAGAGCCGACGAATGTTTTAGCATTTAATATTTGTTTGTAAAGATTTATTATTTCATCAGCTGACTTGTGGCTGGGAATTAGTATTTATAGGATGCTTGGGTAGATTTTTAGGGCATAAAATTGTGGGAATGAAGGTTAGTAGCCTGCGAGCTTAGGAACAGGAAGATTTCTTGGAAGTTTGAGTACAAGTTCAAATCTTTCCTTGGTGCCTACTAGTGTGCTGCCCATTGCAAACCTGGACTAGCTGGATGTTGATGTTAGGGAAAGGATTTGGATCTTGTGAGATCTTTTAGACTATTACTTGCATTGTAATTGGCCATAAATGGGAAGGCCTTACAACCTGACACATTGCATGTAATAAGTGTTCTTATGAATAAAGATTTCATTTATTCTCAGATCTGGTGTTTATGTTTGTGTAATTCCATTATGCAAGTGTTGGCTGCAAGTTTGGATGGTACTTCATTGGATTCTCCAACCTTGACTACATTAGGTGGTATCAGAGTCAAGTTTGTTCTTGTTTGAGCAAAGTCTATTCCTATCAGGGCTGGGTGGATCTTGTGCATCTAGATCTTGATTTGAAGATGCCTCCAAGGAGAAATCATGAGATCTCTAAACAAGAAGAAGAAGCTACTGGTGAATTATATCTTGATGATTTTAGGGCTTTGCATAAACAAGTGCAAGACCTACAAGAGGAGTTGAGAAATAAAAAGCCTACCTTGAAGGAGGATAGTGATGATGAATCTGAGGAAGATCATTTTGAAGTTGTCAAAGAAGCTAGAGATTCTGAGGAGAATCAAATTTTGAAAGCTATGTCTAAGATTGGGAAGAGACCTAAGATTGAAGTTTCTGCATTTTTCGAAAGCCTTAAGTCTGAGGAATTGATTGATTGGATCAATGAGATTGATGAATACTTTGAATATGAAGAAATAGAAGATCCTGATAGGGTTAGATTTGCAAAGACTAAATTGAAAGGTCATGCAAATATCTGGTGGAGAGAAGTTCAGTTGGAAAGAGGTAGAAGAGGAAAGGAGAAGATCACTAAGTGGAACCGAATGGTTGACAAGTTGAAGAAGCAATTCATTCTAGTGGATTATGAATTGGAAATGTTCAAGAAGATGCAAGCTTTGAAGCAGACTAACAAATTAGTGCAAGAGTATACCGAGGAGTTTTACAGACTTCTGATTAGAACTGGTCATTCTGAAGCTAATAAAGAAAAGGTTGCTAGGTATGTCTATGGTTTGAGACTTAGTATTCAAGAAGAATTTCTTACTGTGTGGATGGAAACAATCAGTGATGCTTATCAGATGTCATTAAACATTGAAGAGAAGTTGAATAGGAAGTATGAAGGAAAACAAAATAGTAGGAACCAAGGTAGTAAGACTGGTGAAATAGTTGCTGAGAGTAATGTAATAGAGAATCCCAAGCCTGATGTTGGATCTAGCAATGGTTAGGTTACTAAGAATTTTGGACATAGAGGAAGGTGGAAGAATGAGTTCACCGGCACTTGTTATAACTGTGGTGAAGCTAGTCATAGAAGTTGGCAGTGTCCTAAGAAAAGAGTTCCATTAGTTGCTGAAGAAGACATTGAGAATGTTCTAGAGAAAGGTGAATGTCTTGTCACTAGAAGATTGGCTACATGTTTCTCTAAACCGGTGCAGAGGAGGAATTTGTTCAGAACTAGATGCAAGTGCAAAGATAAGTTATGTAATGTTCTAGTTGATGGTGGCAGTTCTGAAAACTTTGTTTCAGATGAAATGGTTAGTAAATTGAATTTGGAAGGGAGGAAGCATCCTAATCCTTATGAGATTAGTTGGATACAAGATGTTTCTAAGGTTAAAGTTGAAGAACAATGCTTGGTTAAGTTTTAGATTGGATCTTTCCATGATGAGATATTGTGTGATGTATTACTGATGGATGCTTGTCATCTGCTACTTAGTAGACCCTGGCAGTTTGACATAAATGTTTTGTTTGATGGTCATGTTAATACCTATGTGGTTAGGCATGAAAAAGCTCATCATAAGTTGATACCTTTATAGGAGACATGGGTTAAAGGATGTGGAGTTATCAGGTGTTGTCCTTATCACAAACCTCAGGAGCAAAAGGTTGATGGACCTATTCCTGTTAAATCTAGTTTGAAGAAGGATAATGAAATCTCTAAAGAGTTTGTTGAGATTAAGAAGCATATGGTTTTGCTGGCAGAGATGGTTCAGCAGATGGTGATATTTATGACACAAAGGGATACAGATGATACTAATTTGATTGAGGAGTCTGAGATGGATGAACCTTACCGAGGCACTAAGGTGATCGGTAGTGGTCAGAGTCAGTTGTTATCAGTTGCCGACTAAAGGGATAAGAGAAGTGGAGAGCAGAAAGACTTTTTGCATGAAATAGTAAATGAAGTGAAGACTACATGGAATGAAGGGCAAGAAGAGATTTGGGTGAAGAATAGATTTGGCATACTTGTTCTGATTCCCTTGAGGCGTTCCTGATTTCCTTATGAGAAAATCTTTCTAACCTGGGGTGTCTGATGCAGGAACATCCTAGGATTCTTGGCAATCCTATATCAACCAAAAATATGTTTTTCTTTGATAGTAGATTGTTAGTTTTGATCTTGGTTTGGAGAGTTCTTGCTCAGTTTGGGAGACTGGTTGCTCAGTTTGTGTGCTTATTGGGGTGCTCGATCTTTGAAGAACACTTTGTGACTGAAGGCATTAGTTCACTAGTGCTCAGTAATAACTATGTTGCTCGGTCATGCTTGGCATGGTCAGTTGACTGGCGCTCAGTTATTTCCTCTGTTGCTCAATGTTCTTACTTACCGACTGGATTATTTGGATGAATCATCTTGGCTGATTGGTGCAATTAATTTGGGTCACACTCCTCGAGTTATGGATTGACTGTTGGACATGTGGGGACCTAGATCTAGTGTGTTGCATTCTTCTATGTAGATCTGATGACCGTTGGGGCCATCTTTGGAGAGTTTATTTATTTTGTATGGCTATGTGAGAGCTGACAGATGTTTTAGCATTTAATATTTATTTGTAAAGATTTATTATTTCATCAGCCAACTTATGGCTGGGAATCAGTATTTATAGGATGCTTGGGTAGATTTTTAGGGCATCAGATTATGGGAATTAAGGTTAGTATCCTACAAGCTTAGGAACAGGAAGATTGCTTGGAAGTTTGAGTACAAGTTCAGATCTTTCCTGGGTGCCTACCAGTGTGCTGCCCATTGCAGACCTGGACTAGCTAGATGCTGATGTTGGGGAAAGGATTTGGATCCTACAAGAACTTGCAGACTATTAATTGCATTGTAATTGGCCGTAACCAGGAAGGCCTTACAGCCCGACACATTGCATGTAATCGTTGTCTTATGAATAAAGATTTTAGTTATTCTCAGATCTAGTTTTTATGTTTATGTAATTTCGTTGTGACTGTTGGCTACAAGTTTGGATGGTCCTTCATTGGATTCTCTGACCTTGACTGCATTACCTACCTTCCTTCTTAGGTTGGACTATTTTAAAGAACTCGTATGGGTTATGGAGAAGTATAGTTGAACCTCTAATTTTTCATAACCCATACGGGTTATGAGGAAAATGTTAATGTTTGTTTTAGGTTTCCATAACCCATACGAGTTATGAGAAAATGTATATAATATATTCCCAATGGCCTAGAAATAAGCACTACAAGTTGTTTTTGTTAATATGATTTAGAACAATAGAGAGGGGGGGTGAATCAGTTGTTCTCAGGTCCTGATGTATAATACAAACTTAAAAACTTTTCCTTAAATCAGATCCAATAACCAAAACAAAGGCGGTCATCACTGATTCAATAATTGAAGCATATAACATTGCAGTCCACTACCCAGTTGTAACTTAACTTGTAAAACAAAGAAATGTTCAAACCAAAACATTCACACAAGTATTAACACCAGGATTTATAGTGGAACCCAATGTGGGAAAAACCACTTTGTAACATGCTACTATTAGTTTTACTCTTCTGAAGTGAGCTCAGTTAAAATCCAACCCTGTCAAAGGTTACAATACACACTGTTAGGTGTGACCTGGTTAAAGGATTTCAATCACCCTATTAAAAGTGAGCCTTGTTATAGGACTTACATACACTCCATTAGAATGCAACCTTGTTCAAAGGATTTAGCATATGATTGTTAGGTCAACCTCTGTTAAAGGATTTTAACTGTTACAATGGTTAGAAAGTAGCAGCAATAATGATCTATGTATAGCATACTGCAATTTTCCAATCATGGATCTGTAAAAAGTCTAATTCACTTCTACAGCATCATCATTCTTAGATAAATTTTGTCCAGTAACCATAGGAGTACTCACTAGTTTAGCATCTTCCATCCCAAAATTTTTTAGTATTTCATTAACATACTTAGATTGTGTAATGAAAATTCCTTTCTTCATCTAATATACTTGTAAACCAACAAAGAATTTGATCTCACCAAACATGCTCATTTCAAATTCAGTTTGCATTTCATTTGAAAATATTTTACATAATGCATCTTGTCCACCAAAAATAATGTCATCCACAAAATGTTTTGCCAACAGGATACCTTTACCTTCTTCATCTTTCATGTACAGATTGCTTGTGTCATTTGTTCTTGAAAATCCAATCCATATCAAGTATTTGTGCAACCTCTCATACCATGCTCTGGGAGCTTGCTTCAATCCATATAGTGCTTTGTTCAGTTTGCACACCATGTGTCTTCTATTTGGATCAATAAAACCTTTTGGCTGTTCTATGTAAACTTCTTCTTCTGGTGTACCATTTAAAAATGTAGACTTGACATCCATTTGATATACCTTGAAATCTTTATAAGCAGCATATGCAAGCATAGTTCTTACTCCTTCCAATCTAGTTATAGGGGCAAATGTCTCCCCATAATCTATTCCATCTTCTTGTGTGTAGCCTTTTCATACTAGCCTAGCTTTGTTCCTAGTTATTTCACCATTTTCATTCATCTTATTCTAAAACACCCTTTTTTGTTCCTATAACATTTTTGTTTTCAGGTCTCAGCACCAGAGTCCAAGTATCATCCTTCTCAATCTGGTCAATCTCTTCATTCATTGCTCATATCCAATCTTCATTCTCCAATGCCTCTCTAGTTGACTTGGGTTCAAATTCACACAGTAGGCATGTTGGATCCTTAGTCTTACTTCTAGTCTGAATTCTAGTATTTTTGTCTCCAATTATCTATTCAAGCTTGTGATGTCTTCTTACATATTTTTCCAAAACAGGTTCAGCTCTTCTCTCCTCTATTTCATTAGGTTCCCCAACAAGATTGTCAGATTTAGCTTCTGAATGCTCGGCAACCTCTTCCTAATACTCAACAACATTTTCTTGTAGCTCATCATGTTCTTGTTCTCTTTCAGCATTATTTTCTTGTAGCTCATCATGTTCTTGTTCTCTTTCAGCATTATTTTCTTGATGCTCGACAACATCTGTCTATCGCTTGACATTACTTATTTGAGACTCGACATCAAGTGCAAGTTTGTTACTTGCCTCTTCTTCTTCCTCAATGTACATAAAAGATCTATAATCTTCTGGTTCTCTTTTTCTGTCAGCTTCATTTCTTTCTACATACTCATCAATTTTGACATTCACACTTTCCACAATTTTGTTAGTGTTAGAGTTCAAACACTTATAAGCTTTACTTTTTGTGGAATATACTAGGAATATGCCTTCATCACTCTTAGCATCAAACTTTCCATTCCTAGTGTCTTTTAATATATAGCACTTACTTCCAAAGATTCTAAAGTATTTAACACTCGGTGCATGCCCATACCATAATTCATAGGGTGTCAGATTTGTACCTTTCTTGATCTATACCCGGTTAAGAGTGTAGACAGTAGTGCTTATAGCTTCTTTCCAGTATTTCAGTGCCACATTCTTTTCAATCAACAATGTCCTTGCACAATCCAAGATAGATCTATTTCTTCTTTCTACTATACCATTCTGTGGAGGTGTTCTAGGTGCAGACATCCATCTTTTAATTCATCTATCATTGCAAAACATATTGAATTCATTTGATGTAAATTCTCCACCTCGGTCAAATCTAAGACATTTCAAGTTCCTACCTGTCTCCTTCTCAACCTTAGCCAAATACCACTTAAAGAATTGAAAAGCTTCAAATTTTTCTTTTAGAAACATTACATGCATCATCCTAGTATGATCATCAACAAACAAGATAAAATATCTAGCACCATAGTAACTTTTTACACCCATAGGTCCACAAAGGTTAGTATGAACCAAATCTAAAATGTTTTCAGAAGTAAAGGATTTTCTCTTAAAACTTGACTTTATCATTTTTCCTAACTGGCATTCCTTGCACATCATATTCTCAGGTTTCTTCAATCTAGGTAGACCTCTTACCTTTTTCTTCTTACTTATCTCTACCAGATTGTCAAAGTTAACATGACATAGCCTTTTATGCCATAACCAAATATCATCAAGTTGTGCAATTATACATGTTTCTTCAAATAGGTCAAGATAGAACAAATTACCTCAAGTCTGATCTCCACTTCCAATTAGTTCTCTAGTAGCATCAAATATTTTAGCTTTCTTGTGATGAAATTCCACTCGGTAACCAGTTCTGTTGAGCTGAGCAACACTTAACAAATTATAATTAAGACCTTCAACCCAATATGCATTTTCACAAGATATCTTATCAGTCAATTTAGTCAAACCTTTTCCTCTAACAGGACATGGTGCATCATTACCAAATTTTACACTTTTACCTCTGTAATGATGTAAGGTCTCAAACTTATTTTTGTCACCAGTCATGTGATGTGAACAACCACTGTTAATAATCCATTTACCATTCTTGTTCACATAGGATATCAATGTAGTTTTCTCATCCTCATCAAATTCATCTTTCATTGCAACATAGACTACCTCAATTTCAAAATCATCACTATTAGTGTCAATTTCTTCTTCAGCAATGTAACAAGATTTCTTACCTTTTCCTTTGAAGTCCTTGTTCCTTTGGTAGCTTCTAGCATCTCTTTTGTCTTTGTGTTTTCTTTTTCTTTCATCATCTTTATCCTTCCTATCAGGACATCTAGCAGCTATATGACCAACTTTATTACATGCAAAACATATAATAGGGAGATTACCTTTATACTTTCATTTTCCTCTTCTCAGTCTTCTAGCCATAAGAGCTTCTAGATCTTTCAGTTCTTCATCAGAAGTGTCACTGTCACTTTCACTGATGCATCTTTCTTTTTCTTTCTTTGGCTTGTTCAGAACTAGTTGTGACTTGAAATCAGATTCAACATTACCAATACTACCAATAATGAAATTATCATAGAGAGTTCAAAAGCAATTAGCTTACCAACCAAACTTTCCAAAGTAAGCACATTAGCAGAGTTGCATCTAGATTCTTGAATAGCTGAGATCTTAATAGCATATATAGGATGCAAGGTTCTTAGTACTTTCCCAATTATAGTTTCATCATCAATAATCCCATTTGCTCCTCTAATAGCATTCACAACTTCTTTTATTCTACCACAATATTGTGCAATGTTTTCACCTTTTTGCATTCTCATTTCATCAAACTTATCTCTAAGACTCTCGGCCTTTGCTTTCAGTACATTTAAGTCACCACCATAGATCCTTGCAAGAGTGTCCCACATCTCCTTAGTAGTTGTGCAATCCTTAATGTCCTCAAACTCTGGATAGCTTAGGGTAGATGCAATTTCCAGCATGGCCTGATTATGTTCTTGCTTAGCTCTCATTTCTTCAGCAGTCAAAGGTGCGATAGGTGATACATAGCCATTCTTAATGTAGTACTTTGCAGAGTCACCAATATCGGTCAAATGCAACTTCATCAAGCTTTGCCATGCAGGGAAGTTTTCCTTATTCAGCTTCGGTACATCCTTCTTATACATCTTGATCATTTGCTTCAAGTCCCTTTAAACTTGATTTCTGTAAACACTAATAATAAGAAACAAAGCTCTAATACCAATTGTTAATATGATTTAGAACAACAAAGAGGGGGGGTGAATCAATTGTTCTTAGGTCCTGATGTATAATGCAAACTTAAAAACTTTTCCTTAAATCAGATCCAATAACCAAAACAAACTCGGTCATCACTGATTCAATAATAGAAACATATAACATTGCAGTCCACTACCCAGCTATAACTTAGCTTGTAAAACACAAAAATATTCAAACCAAAATATTCACACAAGTATTAACACCAGGATTTATAGTGGAAACCCAATGTGGGAAAAACCACTTTGTAACATGCTACTATTATTTTCACTCTTCTGAAGTGAGTTTGGTTAAAAGCCAACCCTGTCAAAGGTTACAATACACACTATTAGGTGTGACCTAGTTAAAGGATTTCAATCACCTTGTTAAAAGTGAGCCTTGTTATAGGACTTACATACACTCCATTAGAATGCAACCTTGTTCAAAGGATTTAGCATATGACGGTTAGGTCAACCTCTATTAAAAGGATTTTGACTATTACAATAGTTAGAAAGTAGTAGTAATAATAATCTGAAAAACATACAACTCACTTTGCAAATATCAAATCTGATTCCATACACTAATGTTGGTTTACTAACTTTGAAACTTTTCCATCTCCATCTCTGATCTGCTCGAAACTTTTCTTCAAGCAACCACCACAATTCTCCTTCAGCCTTTTCTACTTATACAATCAATAAAACTTTACTGATCTTCCAACATTTTCTTTTTCACCCATGCACATGCATATCCAATGCTTAGGTTCCCTTAATACTTTCCTCAATTAGGTTAACTCATCTTATGCCGCTCAATCTCATTCGTAGATCTTAGGGTTAGGTTAGATTCATTGAATCTACCCACTTCATGTTCTTCGGCTTCATTTCTAGAATCATCTCAAATCTCTTAAAGATTTACAATAAAACATTTTATAGTGCATTTAATGCTTTCAAGAAATCAATAAATAAAGTCAACACATTTTACATAATCCAAGAATTCAACAATGTCGGCTCCAAAACTAAATTCTCTTCAAATATAAAAATGTTGATGCTCAGTCAATACTATGATCAACTACTCGGTCTTCATGTAGAAAGCTTGGTCATTACTAAAAATGTTTCCTCGGCTTATACTGTCTTCCTCAGTAATTAACTGTTGTTCGGTCAACACTAGAATTTTTGCTTGGCATACACTGACTCGGTCGACACTAACATTACTTGGCTTAAACATGATTTCTCTAGTTTTTCTCAATCAAGCCTACCATTTTAGTCTTCAATCTTACTAGGATAAACAATACATGGTCTCATCATTGTACAACATAGTCAAGTACACTTTGTAATATCAAGATAACTCAACCTTTCCCTAGGTGCTATTGTTACCAACCTTGCCCCAATCCTTCACAACAATACAATAGATATAGTACTTTCCTAAGTAGCAACAATCTTACCAATTAAGGTTTGACATCAAATACAATAAAACAATTGTTTCAATTGCAGTTTCCAACAGTTTTAAGGTCACACTACATTGTTTGGCATCGGTTTTCGGGACAATAACAGTCAGGTTTGCATTTTTTTGTCAATTTTTCTTTGAAATTATTGATTTGTTTTATTTTTCATTTGTTACTTTAGATTATAATAAAATAATGTTCATTTGTTGTTTTCTTGCTATTTGATTGTGGATTTTCATAATGATGTTATGTACATAGGACAATCAATATTAATGTAATGGGAAAGAACAAGAGAGGAACAAATGAACAACAAGAGGCAGTAAAGATAAGACAAAGGGGGCGTATGAGGAGGTTACATGGAGGTATGTCATCTAATGCACCTAATGACAATGATAAACATGCAACAATCCAAATTGACATGATAAATGTACCTAATCCACCAAATCAAAATGATCAACATGCACCAATTAAAATGCACATGACGAATGCACATAATTATGAATGCAATGACCATAGTCCATTTCAAATCAATTTTATGAATGCACCTAATGAATTTGAAGAATATACAACACTTTAATTTGATGAGATTAATGCACATAATGCACCTAATGAAAACCAAGAGCATGCAAGTATCTTAACACCTCCTAGAATCTTTCTTAGAAAACCAAAGTTCCTAATTTCAACATTGATGAAAATATTGTGAGGCCAATGCATCATAAAATTTTTGAAAGAACTTGTAGAAGAACGGTTAAAATAATTTGGAATAACTATTTTGAAAATTTAAACCAAAGTGGAAGATGCCAATTAGTTGTTGAAATGATTAAAAATCTGAAATTTATAGAGATAATGAGAATTTTGAGATTAAGAACTACCAAAAATAGTAGTGAAAGAACTATTGTGAGAAATCTATTTGATGTATACCAATCCATTGGTATAAAATCATGCACAAAAGATGCTAATGTTACTCCACGTGTCCTCACGTCAACCATAATGGGAAAGGAAATGAAAAAATCTTGTTTAAATAGAAAAACAAGCAAGTCATTAAGGATAAGTAGAACAACATTACGCAATGCTTTAAAGAGGTGAGAGAAAATTGGGGATCCTAACAATAATTCTCTTTGGGAATTCTCAGGTAGACTCCCAAGCATGGACAAGGTTGTTGTTGATGCACTAAGAATGTTAATTGACAAATTTGGCATGACAAAACAAGGGTTTCACCTAACCAAAGAGATGTTGTTAGAAGGTGAATTGGATGTAGAAATTGTGAACCGCATCCAAAACACTATTTAGATGTTTTCATTATGGAAACATATGACCTACTTGAAGATCACATATAACAGAGAGAAAGTATGATAGAGCATAGAGAAAAATTGTTTAAGTATAAAGTCATGTTTTCCCAGTGTACCCAGAGATAATTTTGATTGGAGATGTCAACTGGAGTAATTTTAGTGCTTTCACACTTGAACATAGATACTATGATGACTATTGAAGACTCACCTAAGAGTGCATGTCTGTACGGCATGTATGGAAAAAGTTATGGTAGTTTTACCAAAGACAGTGTTAAGCCGACTGGACAAAATATGAAGACAGAATTGGTAAAGAGTTAAGGGATTATTTTGTTTATCAAAATAACGTCTTAATAATATAAAGGGATGAAATCATATATGTTAACCCTTGAGTAAATATGTATTTTGTATTAAGCTTATGTGAAGCCAACTTTAAAAGTTATTTGTCCTAATAGCTTGTATAAATGTAAGAGTTATGTGATGCGAAGAAGAAGTGAAGTGATATATGCAAGTGTAATGATATAAATGATACAGTGAAAGATTGAAGTGAAGTTATGAAGAAAATAAAGTAGTATAAGGTTATGTACCTTGCCCTATTTTTTAATCAGTAATCATTGTATATTACTTGTTTAGGCAGTGGGCTCATCTTGTAATCATATTTTGTACTACCAACTCCTAGCAGGCTTAAGGCTTCTAACATAGCCTATAGTCCCTTAATCAGGACTGAGACACTATATGCATGTAACAAGCTCCTAACAGGGTCAACATCCTTAATGGGATACTTTTTATTAGTGAATCTTTGTGGGTACCATCCCCACCGGGGTTTTCCCTTGGCCAGGGTTTCCTCGAGAACAAATAATATGTTATGAGCTCATTTGCTTTACTGTTATGCATGTTATTTAGTTTTCTATGTTATGCATGTATTAAGATAATTTGTTATATCCATAATTGGGAGAAAGTAAAAGATTGTGGAATACTGATTCACCCCCCCCCCTCTTAGTATTCCCTATTTCTAACAATTGGTATCAGAGCATATTTACTCAGAAAAGAATCATTCAAAGAAAGTCTAGTAGCTTGAGTAAGATCTCTATGGATATGGATCAGCTACAGAAGAATCTTAAAGAATCTCTTGAACAAATTGATATACTGACTGAAGAAAGAGATACTCTCAAAGGAAAATATGATGATGCAAAAAACCTCATTGACAAATTGAAGAAGAAGCTTGAAGAACTGAAATCAGAAAAGGAATCTACAATTCAAATTGAAGATTGTGATGATAACCTTGAAAAAGAAAATGAGATCCTTAAACATGAACTAAAGATAATAAATCTAAAGTTGAGTTTGAAAGATGGAAATAGAAAGAATGAAGCAAATCTGAAATTAGAGAATGAAAATCTAAAATCTGAGAAAGACGATCTGAAATCTAAACTTTGTAAAGTGACATCTGAACTTGAGAAAACCAGATTGCAGTATGCTAAACTTGAAAAATACAACACTATTGTGAAAGGTGAATTGACTCAATCTAAGCAATAACTTGAGAGACTATATTCTACTAGTGAGAAGATTGATGAACAAATATCTTATCAAAAGCCATTCTATGATAAAACTGGTCTTAGATTTAACTCATCTAAAGTGAGTGAAGAAAGCAAGGAACCAGATCTGAAAGTTTCTGAAAATATAGATGAACATAAATCTGATGAAGTTGATAAATCTGAAGATATGCCTAAAGAAGAAGAACCACCTAAACTATAAGATGTAGATCTCTATAATTTTGTTAACTGTTAGTGTCTTACACTTAGTCATATATCTAGGCAAGGATGGTCAGTCATCACTGCGACCGAGTCATTTTGTATAGGCCAAGTTTTTTATTGTATACTTACCGAGTAGTAGTACTACTGAGTTAAGTCATGGTCACAATATGTTTGTAATATGCTAAGTGCAACAGATGCTGAGGATAGTTGATGCTGAGTGCCAGAGATAACTTTTGCCGAGTTAGCCAGAATTGGCATACAAGTCTGGAATGGCACAATGATTGAGGTAAACTATTTTTGGTGATAATTATATTTTGTATATTGTCTATTGAGGAAATCATGGAGGTGGTTACGCATCCATATTGCTATCATTGATCCCTATGTTAACCTTTAGTCAATCAAAAAATTGTATAGTATAGGCAGCAATAGGAATATATCTAGACCGTAGATCTTGTAACGGTAAAACATTTTTGCTATTATATAAAGGAAGATCTAGGATAGAGATATGTGTGAATCAAAAAGAGAAACAGAGACATTGAGATTCATTGAATACTATAAGTATGAGGAAATAATCAAGAGAAGTATTTAGATAGAGTTCAGTGACCGAGCAAAGCAGTGAAAGGACAGAGTCAAGAAAGATCAGATAGAAGAGATCACAATCATTTAGTAAAGAGAAGATCTGTTATCAGCATATCAGTGCAAACTAAAGGATCATATACTGAGACATTTTAACTAGTGTATCAGGGTAAATCTCTTAACCAATTAGTCTTAGCAGACTTTTGTAAATCTCTTTACCGAGTGCTTACTTTATTGTAAGTTTGTAAATCCTTTAACAAGGTAGACTGAATAAGTCTCTTAGCTTTTAACAGAGTAGACCTCTCATAGGGTAGATCATGATATGATCAAATTTTGTAAGCCCTAACAGGAAAACTTTATTATCTATAGTAGTGAAGATTTGTGGGTGTCATCCCCACCCTAGTTTTACCTTTCAAGGGTTTCTGGATTACCAAATCCATTGTGTTATGTGAGATTTCATGTATGCTATTTGACATAATATATTACTTAGATTGTTCAAATTTTTTTTACTTGATGCATAAAGTTCTAACAGTTTAAAGGGATAGAAGTTAGTAAGTTCTAATTCAACCCCCCCTCTCAATACTACTTTCCCATTTGTATTTCCAATAGAAGAATCATCTAAAGGTATGCAAAGAGAATTTAAAGGTAGATGTTTTACATGTAATACTTTTGGTCATATGAAGAAAGATTGTACAGGTAAGCAATTCAAACCTCTTAATGGTTATTATTATAATTGTCATGGTTTTGGACATAGATCTATTGAATGTAAGAAACCTAAGTTTAATGAGAATAATAATAGTAGTAGAATGTTTAGAGATACTAACATTGCAAATAAGAGACCTACTGAAGATATGAACAGAAGAAATCGAATAACATGTTATAGATGCAACAAGATTGGACACATTGCCAGAAATTGTAGGTCACAAATCAGTTAGACAGGACTGAGATATGGAAATAATGGAGTATTTTGTCAGATATGCAACAAATTTGGTCATACAGCAAGATTTTGTAGGCTGAACATTAGGGTTTCTCATCCTAACCCTAATCCTAGAAGTCATGCAAGGTTAATGCAAGCAACAGTCAAGGAGGTTGATGTAGTAATTCAGAAGAAGTGAAGTTTGTCAAAGCCATAGATCAAGGAGACACATTCAGCACTGAAGATAATTAGAAAGGTGAAGTATCTAATGGTAAGAGTGAATATCTACCTAACTCATCTTAAAGTACTTAATTCATGAAAAATGCAATAGAATAGGAACTTAGATAGTGTAGAAGTTAGTATAAGATGAATTGAGTCTTGCATGGTTAATGCAAGGTAGTATATGATGTAGTGATGCTATGGTTAAGAGTGCATAAGATAATATGATGTTATGCGAGATGAAGATTGCAAGAAGTTTTAAGTTTTGCAGGTAAGCAAGAACAAATTTTTTGAAAGAAGCGGCAAAAGAATTGAATGCAATGTCAGAATCTAGTGAGATTGAAAGGTTAAAAGGTTATGATCGGTATTTTTTGATCATTAAAGTGAATATAAGTGTAAAGGAGATCAAAGGAGTAGTAGTTGGAAGCAGTTTGCAAGGATTTGGTGAAATAATCTCATGTCAGATCTGAGCAAGCCCTAAATTGTGGAATTAAGGTATTTTACTAAGTAGATCTATAAATCAGTTAGAAAATTTGTAGAAGATATGGATGTTTCATTGATTAACAATGTAAGAGATAAGAATAGACCTAAGATCAAAAGGGAACCAATAGAACCCTTGGAAGAAAACCCTAAGTTGGCTTTATCATTTGTACCAGACGGAGTTCTACATTTAGAGAATGTTAGAAGCTATTTGGAATGTAAGCTTGAAACCCTTAGTGGGAGTGATTTTACTAAAGAGTATGAGAAGCTTTACAATTAGGATATGTCATTGAAAGTAGGATATGAACATTTGAAGGATAATGAAATCATAAAGTACTCTTTACAGTATGAATTTGATGATGAAGAATTTACTAAGATAATTCTGAGCATAATTCATAATGGAAATTTTTGGTTAGATGATAGAGTGATAGACATAAAAACAAACCTAATTCATGAAGTTACTAGATTGTCTAAGTCTGGAGTTATACACTTTAATGAAAAGAATGTGAAGAAAATTGTATTAGACAACACTAAATCATCTTACAATGGCAGAGGCATAGTGATTAGCAAGATACAATAGGATGATGTTAGATATTTGTGCAAGATCCTTACAGCTAAATTTTGTACAAACTCTAGAGAAGATGACATGGAAGCTAGAATGATTCATGCAGCCTATTTAATGTGTGTTGACAAAGTTCAAGTAGACATGTGTGAAATCTTGAGAATACAACTATTTGAGAACTTGGAGAAGATAAAGAAGACTAAGAACTCTGAGTTTAGATTCTCTTCATTGATCACTTATATGTTTTTCCATTTGTTAAGAAGATTCCCTTACACTATTGGTAATTATTGGAATGATGGTAAGACTGCAATGGAAAGGATAAATAGTGTATTCATGAGACATGTTATAGACAAGGTCAATGAGAGTGCTCTATTGGTAATAAAGATATTTCAGAACTTGATGAAGAACAGATCAAGGATCCCTTAGTCAATTGTTGAAAAGTATAAGAATGAGATATGTTTTATGGTTGATACTGACTTTACATACATTGAAGCAATTGAACCTAGAATTGAGTTCATAGACCCTCTTGGCTATGAAATTTTTTAAATTGAAGCAGAAGAATATGTGAGCAGATTGCTTAAGAGAAAATTGGATATTCACAGCAACAGATTTGGGACTTTTGAGGAGAATTTCAACTCTGTAAAGTCTATCCAAGAAGAAAAATAGTCAAAGAAGAGAGTAGAAAGTACAATTAAGAAGACTCTAAAGGACACAAGAATGACAAAACATGAGTTTTTCATTTCTAAGCATACAACAGCAGCTATTAGAGACATTGGACAAAAGGAAGTTTTGTCTGTTCCACCTCTATCAACAGTTGGAAATGGAAATTTGCAGCATAAGGTGAAAGTGGAGCAAGAAGAACAAGAAGTCAAAAAATCTACTAGATCATCTTCAACTCCACCTAGTAAAAGAATGAAAGAGATGGCCAGTGGACCAGGAAAAAGGTAGAAAACAATAGTTCCACCAGTACAGAGGAAGATAGTAGAAATCAAAGATGATGAAGGCACTCAAATGAAAAAGAAGTCATGGAAACCAAGAATTGAGAAGGTAAATGAATAGATCATTAATGATGGAGATTTTTATAAAATGAACAAGTACTATGATCTTTAAAACTATTCAGAAAGATTGAATTTAGAGAATGAAGTTTTGAGACACATGATTCTAGCAGATAAGAAGTTTGACACAATTCAAGGTATGATACCTGATGACTTATTTGAGAAGCTGGTTAATAGGAAAAAGAGAGAAACAAAAGAAGACAATAAAATTAAAGAAAATCTTGTAAGGAAACTATGTGATATAAGAGACGAAAATAATTTTAATGAAATTATGAAAGAACTTGGAACCCTTTTGAGAACCAAGAAAAGAACTATTCACATAATGGGAGGAAACTATGAAGAGATTAATAGAGAAACAGGATAAGAAATTGTGAAAGTAATGACAGAACAACAACAGAACAAGTAGTAGAAGCTAAGCAGCAGAGGATTCCCTCTCCACCATCAATCAACATTGAACATGAATCCATGCATGTGGAAGGAACTAAGATCACTTTGGATAGTGATGATAATTCTTTTAAAAACCTTGAAAACATTGTTTACAATTCAGCTTTTGAAGAGTGGGACAGAGATAGTGAAGAAGGAAAGAAAGAGACAAGGAAAGAGGAAGAAAAGAAAATAGAGAATCTGGAAAGTGCAGAGATTTAAGGACAAAGAGAGGTCCCTAGCAAAGAAGAAATTGGTACTACACCTGATATTACAAAGAAATCACAGATTGGATCTATATTTGAAAGTTTTGGGAAAGAGGTTGATGATGATGATCAGATGGAATTGATCACATCTCTGAACAAAATCATTGGAAAGTACAAGAAGGTTAAAGGACTTGAAGGAAACTTACTAGAAATTACAAAGAAGTTACAAAGTGTTGTGACTGACCAAATAATAGAGGCAAAACCACTGGAAAGAGATAAGAAAGTTATGAATGCATTTGATAGTGAGTTCACTAACCTTTCAAACATAGCTAAAGTGAAGGTTCAGGCAGCCTATGAGGCCAAGATATTTCATGATAAAAGTCAGAATATTAGAAATGATATCATAAATCTGGATGTTTGTATTAAATACTTGAGAAGAATTTTGGACAGTAGTAAAACTTTGTACATTTAGTGTACAAAATTGGATAGCCATGTATCTGAAGTAGTCCAAAAGATTAAGGCTAAAGAAGCAGAAATTCAGACAGAGATAAATATTTTAGCCAGTCCTAATGTGAAGATACTAGATATTGAGAAAAGAATCAACAAGATAAATGATGAAATAAGGATTCTCAATGAAGAAAAGGATAGGAAATTGAGAAGATTATCTCTTTTAAGAGAGCACACTTCAATAAAGATAAGCATTATTGAAGGATAGTTGGAGGAATGTCTTACATCAAAGACATCTTTTCAGAAGTTTAGTTTTGCAAGCCTTCAAGCATGTGAGATCGCATCTTATGGATTGTGTGCACTACTTAGTGTTGTAGATTCCATTAAGAAGGAAATGGAAAAGGAGATAGAGAGCATCAAATTAAATTTTGTAGATTGTGTTGCAAGCCTACCGGCTCTGCAATTTTGAATCAAGGTATACATCTTTGTTCACAGTTTTGGCACCATTTTTGTCATTGTTGTCAAAGGGGGAGAGATATTTAGCAGAAAATTGATATATGAAGTATATTCCTAGGGGGATTATAGTATATATATAGATATATGGAATTATAAGGATAGTGAAGATATAAAATTTTGATATGGCCACAATTTTGAGTTTTGAAGTTTTGGACTTAGCCAATTTTCTCATATGTTGCCACCAATGACAAAGGGTGAGATTGTTGGCAATTTGGCTGAGTTAGATATCTAGATGTTGTCATTATGGAAACATATGACCTACTTGAAGATCACATATAATAGAGATAAATTATGACAGAGCACAAAGAAAAATTGTCTAAGTATAAAGTAGTATTTTCCCAGTGTACCCAGAGATGATTTTGATTGGTGATGTCGACTGGAGTAAGTTCAGTGCTTGCACACTTGAACATAGATACTATGATGACTATTGAAGACTCACCTAAGAGTGCATGTATGTATGAAATGTAAAGAAAAAGTTATGGTAGTTTTACCAGAGACAGTGTTAAGCTGACTGGACAGAATATGAAGACAGAATTGGTAAACAGTTAAGGGATTATTTTGTTTATCAAAATAATGTCTTAATAATATAAAGGGATGACATCCTAGATGTGAACCCTTGATTAAATATGTATTTTTTATTAAGCTAATGTGAAGCCGACTTTAAAAGTTATTTGTCCTAATGACTTGTATAAATATAAGAGTTATGTGATGCGAAGAAGAAGTGAAGTGATATATGCAAGTGTAATGATATAGATGATATAGAGAAAGATATTGATGCGAAGTTGTGAAGAAAATCAAGTAGTATAAGGTTATGTACCTTGCCCTATTTTTTAATCAATAATCATTGTATATTACTTGTTTGGGCAATGGGCTCATCTTGTAATCATATTTTGTACTACCAACTCCTAGCAGGGTTGAGGCTTCTAACAAGGCCTATAGTCCCTTAATCAAGACTGAGACACTATATGCATGTAAAAAGCTCCTAATAGGGTCAACATCCTTAATAGGATACTTTTGATTACTGAATCTTTATGGGTACCATCCCCACTAGGGTTTTCCCTTGGCTAGGGTTTCCTCGAGAACAAATAATATGTTATGAGTTCATTTGCTTTACTGTTATACATGTTCTTTAGTTTTCTATGTTATGCATGTATTAAGATAATTTGTTATATCCATAATTGGGTGAAAGTAAAATATTTTAGAATACTGATTCACCACCCCCCCCCCCCCGCTCTCAGTATTACCTATTTCTAACAGGTTTCACCCAACCAAAGAGATGTTGTTAGAAGGTGAATTGGATGTAGAAACCGTGAACCACATCCAAAACACTATTTAGACATGACTCAAAAATAATTTTATGAAAGGTTTCTTCAAATATTTCCTCATATTAAAATTTTCCAAAGAATTATTTAGATGACAAAACTATTTTATGTTAAGATTAATCATGCACGTACTATGTGTTGTTGTAGGGTCCATGTTGATTTTTCCATGCATTATGATATTTATCATTATATATATTGTACTTTTCACACTAACAATGTTTTATAGGAATATGGTCTACAAGAATCTCCTAAGGCACTGAGATAATTTATTTCAAGTGTACTATGTATAAGAGATGATGTGTGCATTTACTATAAGATGATGTGTTTGAAAGGATTTTATCCTACATGCGGTGGTTTGCAATAATTGCCCAGATGCCTTTATCTAGATAGCACAAATGAAATTGGTAAGAAGCTAGTTTCTATTGTAAAATACAAGTTAGTCACATATGGTGTTAAATATGGAAAAGAATTAAAGAGGTGTGACTTAGTGAAAATGGATATATGCATAGCTGATTCTATGAAGATGTTTCAAGAGAAACTAGTTTATGAGTGCATAGGTCACACACATAGAGCTAGGTGGTTAGATGAGAAATTCAAGTTGTGTAAGGACACTTTCCCCCTCAGTACTATTGTTTTTTTCATTGATTTTACTTAGAATTATACACTAAAACCTAAAAATGAAGTGCAACCTATGTATTACCACTCTACACAAGTTACTATTTTTGCACACATAGCATTCATGCATGCACATGATAGCACAAAGGAGGACATACAGGTTATAAGAGAGTATCACTTATATATCAGTGATGATCATATTCATTCATCATAGTTTGTGCAAGGATTCTCTACAATATTTTATGATAGTTTAAGGGAAAGAGGTATAAGATACAACCAACACTTAATATGGTCAGACAATTATCCTGTACAATTCAAGAATGCAAGGATGTTCTACTGGTTGAGTAGGATGCATGTGAAAATTGGTGTACAACATTTTTATAATTTCATTAAGGTGGGGCATGGAAAGGGGGAGCATGATGGTGTGGGAGCATTTGTCAAAAGAGCTCTTTAGAGAGGAATTGAAGTACGAAGGTGGTGAAGTGTTAATAGATGCAAAAATAATTGTGCAATGGTGTAACTCTATGATGGGACCAGGTAATGCATGTAACTCTATGGTTTCTAGATTTTTTTGGTTGATACATGAATCTAACATTGAAAAAAATCTAGATTGTTGTACACTTACAGGATTAGGTGATATGCAATCATTTAGAAGTTCAAATACAACATCATTAGCTATTTATACTAGACAAATTGCATGTTGTTTTCTCTTTGTGTATGCATTTTGTGTAGGATGAATTTGAATCAAAAGAGTGGGTTGACCAATGGTCTTGTAGACCTTTGGAAACCCTAGATACATATCAAATTCCCAGAGAAATACAAATGAACTAATTTGAAGCATCAGTGTATTTTGACCATGTATCAGACCTAGTTGAACCAAGTAATTTCTCTAGATTTTGTAGGTTAAATAAATTTTAAATGTTGATTTTGGTATTAACTAATCCTTTTATTAAATTTAGGTCATGCATATGCAGTAGTTGCAGATGAGAATATGAAGAAGGAAAAAATTACTTTTTGTGTCATTGTATTGAGGCCAAAAAGAAATTGACAACTACAATCATTGATGGAGAGGGTATTCAGTACCCAATAGGATCCATTATTGTCACAGGGACATGGCTTAGTAGGTACCATTATTGTGTCCAGTTGTATTCATACCTAGTAAACTCTTTTTATTACACTTTGCATTGATTTGGCTATTAAACTCTATAAAATGTAGGTATCCTATCAAGAATTCTAATGCCTAGTTGTTTGAGGACTTTGAGACACATAGACATATTCTTCATTACTCTAACCTTATTGTTGCAACAAATATTCAATTGATTAAGTGTCGTGGAATACCTCTTAACAAGAATTTGTGGAAAGTTCATGAATCTGACCATGAGGAAATACTTGACACAATAAGGGTTAGATTTGATCCAGAAGGTTCTCTTGACTAATTTTGGGCAATCTAGAAGAATGATTCTACAATATGGTAGAATAATTTCAAAAATTTTGTGTAAATCTTTGAGGTTCTCTATGTGCATATTTAGAGGCCAAATTTTGTACTTCAAAATGACAATGAGATAAAATGTGCATAAATAGATGCCAAATTTTGTATAAAAAAGGGCTACCATGTATATATTAGATGTTATTCTTTTTGTAAAAAAAATGGTAATGAGTTGTCTTGTGCATGTTAGATGCCAATTTTTGTATATAAAATGTGCAATGATCTTTCATGTGCATATTAGATGCCAATTTCTATGTCAAAAAAGGGGCAATGAGTTGTCATGTGCATGTTAGATGCCAAATTCTGTATATAAAAGGTGCAATGGGCCTAATTTGCAAATATATTATTGAAATACATGTATTCAATCCTCTCAATCCCTACCTTTGAAGAATTTGGAATTTACTTTTGAACTTTCACTTATGGTTTCACTTAATTAAAATCTTTCTAAGCCATGAGAACTCCTTACCTCCATTACACTTTTGGTTGTATGTCATTCAAGTATGACTTGGAATTTTTGTTTGTCCATCTTTAGCCCATCTGTTGACACCATAAAGTCCAAGTAGATTAGTTTCTTCTATGAAAATACACACTTCTTAAGATTTATTTGTAACTTCTCTTCATGAAACCTTTGCAATACCTATCTCAAATTTTATAGGTTCTCCTCCTTATTCCTACTAAACACCAAAATATTATTCAAATATACAATCAAAAATTTTCCAAGGGTTTTAAGACCTTGTTTATAAGCCTCATAAAAGTGCTAGGTGTGTTAGACTAACCAAAAGGCATAACCATCCATTCATACAAACTTTCACTGGTCTCAAATTTTGTCTTCCATTCATCCCCTAGTCTGATTCTAGTTTGGTGGTATCTATATGCACCTTAAAATGGTCGCCTAGACTTTGGGCCCCATTTACTCAATTTGTCAAATATCAATTTTCTGAATCAATGCTTTACAATATATTCAAATTAATTTCCTTGATCAAATCATAACTATTTCAATCATTTCAATAATCTCCTAAGGTTTAATCATGTCATCAATAATCTTATTTAATTAAAAGAAATATTCTCTCTTAAATAAATAAAATAGCCTTATTTAATTGAAAGAAATATCTTTTAAATGAAATAAAATCTTTTTTTTAATTAAATGATTTTATCTTATTTAGAATAATATCTCTCTTTTAATTAAATAATGTTATCTTATTTAATTAATAGAGAATCATTCTTTTAAATAAATAAAAAGTCCTCTTAAAGCTCTTTGTGATAAAAAAAGGGAAACAAATAATTAAAAATAAATAAAATTCATTTTCTCTCCACACTCTCTAAAAAATGAGCTTTATTTCCTCTGTTTGGATTTATCCCACATTGCTCTTGAGGATGCATTCTCTTCCACATTTTCCTATATAAGGAGCCCTCTCCTTCTCATTTGGAGGATCCAAGAATTTTCATGTTATTGTTATACTGCAGGTTTGGAGAGCAATCTTGGAAGAAGCTTGTTGAGCACATTTGGAGCTTTGGATATCTGAGACTTCTTTCTTCTTGTCTTTTTCTCTCATGCCTTATGGCAATCCGTAGTTTAGATTAATATTGCATTCACATAATAGTTTAAATTCATGTTCCCTTTCATAGATTAACATTGTATAAGCATTCATTTCAATAGAATAGTTTGTTTCTTGCATTGTTATCATCTAGACTAGTTTCATTTGCATACAATAACTTGATGATCATGGAGATTAGCATGCTTTCTATTCATCTTTGAATCTCTCATTTCTTGGTGTACTTGCATAGGCATAACTAGGTCAATCTGAGGGCCTCATATACAAACCCCTGCACTCCACGAATAGAGAGCTGTGAATCGTTGTTTGAGACCTCATTCTTGAGATTTCATGAATGTAATGATTCAAAAAAGTGTGACTACTTTCTAGCACACATTTTTGGTGCCCACCGTGGGGCAGAAAAGATCAATTTTTGGCCTCATTCTTGATTAGTTTTTCAGTTTTAGTGTTGGTTTTGGGCCTTGTACGGCCATGTACAGCCTGGAAACCTTGTAATATAATAATGGATAGATATAATGATGAATATTTTTTCTCATGCTTTTTTTTTGGTTCATTTTTATAAATAAATGAATAATTTATGATCATTTTTGTGAAAGTGGGTATTTGTAGATTTGAGATTCTCTGAATATAGTCAAATTGAAACATCTGGTACGGAAAAATTGTGAAGAATAAGTATCTCTAATAATATTCATTGAAAATATACATGAATTATCTTTCATTTCCTTTTGGTTTGAGTCATTTTTATGAAGATTTGTGAAAGTTATGGGTATTTGAGTGAAAACTGGTTTTTAACAATCTGTATTGGAGTTGCAGGCAATGATTTATTCTTAGAAAATGATTTATGAATGCGAAAAAAAAATGGCTTACATTTTTGGAAACTATATTCATTAATGGTTAGTTTTAAATTGGTTTAGTTTCATTTGGATTCTTTTTGAGAAAGATATGTGATTCCCTAGGCAGGGCCTGGTGTTTTAAATCTGGTTTATGATAGAAAAATGGCAGTCTGAAAAGGTTATTGGTTGAGGAACCAAATTAAATCATAAGACCTTGTAATTTTGGAAAATTATAGTTCTTGATGTTGGCTAAAAACTTAATTCTTTCCATAAATTTTAATATTGTGATTTTATAGGTCAAATAAATCAATCTTTAAAGACTGTCTTGAAGACAACAATGTTAAATCAAACTCCTAACAATTGATTTTCATATCTAACCATCTTAGGGTTTTTTTTTGGATGTGTGCTAAATGCTAGAGTGCAGATCTTTGGACCTAAGGTGAGTTCTTAAAATCTCTATAACACTTGGTTTGGGCATAAAATCAATCTCTCATGTGTTTGGCTTGAGTGTTACATGCTTTCAAAGAACACATTTTTTATGCTCTTAATGGGAAATGAATGAACATAGATTTTCTTTTATACAAGTTTGTGTTTAAGTGAATGCTTGTGTTTAAACATTAAGTAATTCTTGGTTTCAAATATCAAAACATCTTATTGAGTAATCTAGGGCATGGATTCATTCCTAGTTTACATGAAGAGTTAAATGCACCACTTTGTGGACTCACTTCATGTTTACTTGGAAAGTTAAATATTCCATGATTCAAACCCTCTTGCACTTATGAGTAGTATTGATTAGCAGTCTTAGATTACTTGTGATTGATCTAGATTGCTATCTTGGGTTATTGGACTTGCTAATCCACCAGCCCCTCGTTTCTACCCTGTGGTTGCAATCTTAGCGCCACAATAAAGGGGAGGGCTCTACAAGAAAGAAGCGTTAATTGTTCCACTAGGAAACCCTTTTGTGCTTTTTGGAACTCACTTGTTTTCTAAGTTGTGGACTCATTTTTAGCTTGTGTGAGGTGTTAAGTGTTCCACTTTGTGGACTCACCTCATATTTTCTTTAAGCGTTAAGTGTTCCACCTTTAGTGCTTTTCAATACTTTTTGATAGAGAATTACTTAATTTTCATTTTTTTAGAAGGCCTCCTTGGGGATTTCATCACCTCAAGGGATGACCTTAACTCCTGTGTTCCGGTGGAGTATAAATATTAGGAGGTGAATCCAAAGACACCTCTCTTGGGAATGAGTTAGATTTCACTCTTGGCTAAGCCTCAAAGAACTTTATACCTTTGAGAAGTGAAGGAGGAGATTTGGGTTACCATCTCCCCCCAGCTGTGTGATTTCTAATTCTTCTTATCTATGGATTTGGGCCTCACGTACCTTGCGTATATCAAGGAAACCCTTTAGAAAAGCCATGTATATCCTTGTAGACAGCTTGCTAGGATGTTGTTGTGTTCAGAGTGCCTGCTCAAACATATCCAAGAACATACACAAGTAGAATCTTTAAGGAGTAGCATACTAAGTCACTATTCTTGTTCATGTGCAAGGTTGCTTTGCCCCTTGCTCATTGTTTGAAGATAATTGCTTGCTTGAACTCCCTGATTATTGTCTTATGTGCCTGATCATTGATAAAAATCTATTGATATACTTACTTGATCTTTGAAAATGAACACAAAAATTGAGTTCTTGAGTTGAAACACCAATTTTTTACAGCTTGCTCAATTTTATACCCTACCATTAGAGACTTTTTGTTGCTCTAAACTTCTAGTTTTAGCCCTCTAGGGATAGCATCATTTGGTTTACAAAGTCACCTTGGAAATAATTGTCAAGTTAAAGGACTATTCTTGGTGAGAGTTTATCTCTAGAATTGTTAGCCACATTCTTGGAGAATTTTAGTACTCTTTTTGTCCAAACCATTTCCATCAAATTCAATTTCAATTATATTTTGGCCTAGTCCAACCTCCTGATTCAAAAGTGCAAGGGTAGTCACCCTTTGATTTGAAGCACCTCTTTGATAGTGTTGGTAACGCCTTTTGCAATTTCTATCTTACCATCTCTCTTTGGACATTACAGAACTTTAATTATCCTACTTTGGTGTTCACATTTTGTGAGGTCATCTTATCACCAAGTGTCTTCAATTCTCAGTCTTCCTTGGATCTAGGTTAGATCCTAGGTGCTGTTATGTTGCTCAACATCTCAATGAATGTTAATGGTATCAATTGCACAAGATGACTTTTCCCATGTTTTTCTTCTAAAGTCTTCTATTCACATGGGAAATTCTTCTTGTCTTCCTAATTCTTTTCCTCTTATTATCTAGTCTACTTCTTTCTATTCTTTTCCTCTATCATTCCTACACTTGATTCCTTTTCCTCTAGAACTATGAGTTTCAACTATCTTGCTGTGGAACCTCTCTTGCAAATGGATGATCTTGATCTCCTTGCTCAATTTGAAGAGCATTATTCCTCAAAAAATCTTATGGGTGAAAAATTTATGGCAAAAATAGAGGAAAAATCAATTAAATCAAGTGCCTTTGCTAGAATTATCAACATGATCCTATCACAACCTCCTTCTTCCAAAAGTCTTTCATCTTCTAAATCTTCCAAATATTATCATGACTCTTCTAAAAACTATTCACATTCTTCATCTTCCAAATCTTATCATGAATATTGTAAACATTATTCAAATTCCTCATTATCTAAGTCTTCTTCTTCCACTAGGTCTTCACCTTCCTCTTCTTCACGATCTCATTCCTCTTCTACTTATCCCAAGAGTCTTACTTCTCTTCATGAGACACACCATGATGAGCAATATGATAGCCCTTGTGATACCTCTTCCATGAAGAGTGACATGCCCATCTTTGATGACTATGATGACTATGATGACTATGATGATGGACAATGTAACAATACCTATGAAACCCCTATTCCTAAGAATCCTCCTCGTCGTGTGCTTGTGCTTACTGGAAAAGGTTTGTCACATTGGATAGATTGTGATGGTGATCCATATGACTCTGATTTTGAAAGAGACTTTGATGATTTCTATGAACAATACCTAGATGATACATCTACTTCACTTGAGGAAGAGAAAGCTCAACGTGTTGATTATAAATGTAAATACTATAAGAATGTTTACTCTAAGAACTCTCATGCTGAAAATAAAGATTATACTCTCAAGAAAGATCATGTTAATGCTAGACCTTTGTCTTGTGATGGTTCCATTCCATCCCCTACTTCTTCCAATACTCCTACATCTCCTAAAGTCACCAAGTCTTCCAAATCTTTCACAAATTCTTCATCCAACAAAGATCCTAATGCTTTTCACATGGTTCCCTATAGTTATCCTCAAGGGACATCTCTTAAAGATACTCAAGCTAACCTTCACTTGGCTACCAATACTTTCAGTAATGCTAAACCTAAAGAGCCTAACCCTTCATATGCTATAATGCCTACTTCAACTGGTCCTTCACCATCTCTGCAACAGTCTTCCATACAATCCCAACATGTTTCCTTATCCTTAGAAGTGGCTCCATGTCAAGAGGACTCTAAAAATGATGAAGAAAAGAACATAAAGAAAGATCAAGATCAAGAACCCTCCATTTCATCCAATCCTTTTCATGATGTCTTTTATTCGCTTCATGATTCTTTTGATCCTACAGACCCTTTTTCATGCTTTCCACCATGTCTTAAGTCTTCTCCTAAGCAAGATCAAGCTACTACTTACACCGTTGAGCTTATTGACAATCAAAATAACCTTACTACACTTTCACTTTCCAAAGATGATACTTCCATTAAGGTTGGTCAAAATGGTGTTGTTACTTCCAATGATAAGCCTGTTGAAAATCAAGAGAAAAATTATGTGCATATACCATCCAAAGATCCTTGTCAAGATCAAAGTCTTCCATCTTCTTGTTCTACCATTCCATGTTCACTTCCACTTTCTGCTCTTTCTAAGTCTTTGCAAGCTTTGAACGATCCTATCAAAGAAAATGCTCTTATTCAAGATGTCCAGGATCCTATTGAAAATTCTAATGCTCACTCTGAAGATGTTGATATCCTTGGTTGTCATATAGATGCTAATGAACTTATTGATTATCCTTTTGCATCTTCCACTTCCATCCTTAGACCTCTTCCACCACTACTAAGGACTTCATGTCTTCCTTCCATATTGGGTCCTTATATCCCTTCATTTTCCCCTCCTAACTCTCCTAATTCATCATCTATCTTGGGTCCTTATGTCCCTCCAGCTCCTATCTTTCCTCAAGATCAACATAGATGCATACCTTTGTATCCTTTTCATCCATCCACCCATCTACACCAGTCATATTATCCTTCTTCTTCCACACATCCCAAGTCTTTTGGAAGTAACTTGAATATTCACTATAAGAAAAAGAAACAATACAAGAATCCATCAAAGAAAGATCACCATGTCTCCTCTAATTGACATGGGGGCATAAAGTCAAAAGAGATATCTAAGAAGAAAACTATAAGACAAGTATGGGTTCCAAAATCCATCATTCAAGATATTCTCTCTAAGTCATCAAAAGGAAATAAAAAGCCTAAGGCTATATGGATTCCAAAGTCTCTTGTAAGAGAGTCTCATGTTGAACAAAAAGTGAAGTTGACATTCAAGCTTTCAAAGACTTCCACCTCATATTCTTCCAAAAACATTCTTCCATTCCATGCACCTGAACCACAACCTCTACTAAACATTCACCATATTCCTCCACGTATTCCTTCATTCAAGTTTCCTCCATCCTCTCACCACCCTCCAAGGTGTGCGTCTATGTTGATCTTGCCTTCCTTTTCATCTACTCTTTCACAATCTTTCCATTCATTATTCTCTTGCCTTCTATCATTTTTCCTCATTTTTATATTCCTCCTATCTTCCAACTCCACTCGCTTTACATAAAACCGTATCCTCCATTTTTCTCTTCCATCTTCCTTTCCCTATCAGCATCTTTGAGCATATAATTTTGAATCATTGGCATATCATGGTTTATCCTTTCAAGGAGCATTATCTAAAAGCTTGCCTTCTTCCAAAAATTATAAAATTCAAAAAAGAAAAGAAAAAAGAAGAAAAAATGAAAAAATTGAAAATGTGCCTTGGTGAAAACCTGGAAACAGGTGCCTTGGTAGCAAAAGTAAAGAGAAATAAATTTGTCCTTGTTGGAAATATTCAGGAATTAATCAAGTTACTGAGAGGGGAGGGGTGAATCAGTAACTCCAAATTTTCTTTGAATTTTAACATGTAATTTACTTTTAACCTTTGCATACAGAAAGCATGAAACTTAAAAGCATTCACAATAATGACACATAGATTTGGTTACCCAGAAACCTTCCAAAGGAAAGTAAAACTGGGGTGGGGATGAAACCCACAAAGCTTTAATACTGCAGAATAAAGTTGGCCGGTTAAGGCTTACAATTTGATCACTTCTGATGATCTGCCCTATTAAGAGCAATAAGGATTGCTAAATCCACCCTGTTAAAGGATTTACAAACATACAATGAAGTATGCACTCGGTAAAGAGATTTTACAAAAGACTGTTAAGTCTACCCGGTTAAAGGATTTAGTACTGATTCACTTGTTAGGATGAAACAGTAGATCTCTTGCTTTGCAACTGGATTGCTGATTGAGATTCGCTGATGTACTGATCACCTTCTGTGATGAATTTATCTTTGCTGTTCCTTATACTGCTGAAGCCTTCTGTAATTCGCTTATCTCTGCCTTTCTTTCTCTTTCACATATATACTTCTTTCATACATCTTGACATTTTTACAACATTGTTTATATACAAGTCTTAAACAATTAATTACAATTATAATTACAAAGTCGGCTTGACAAATAAACATAAGTGCTACTAAGTCGGCCCAAGTATGGTTACACGGTTCCTGCAAACTGACTCGGTGACTTTCTGATACTTGGCATCCACTGCATTACTCGGCATCGTCATGCACTCGGTAGAAGTGAAGGCACGGTTCATACTGATCACTCGGTAGGTTTTGAACTCGGTAAATACTGGTGACTCGGTAGACATGATGTTACTCGGTTTACACTGTCCTGTTCGGTTTGTACTAACTTGCTTGTTTTGCACTGTCTGCTCGGTTTGCACTGTCTGCTCGGTTTACACTGTCTGCTCAGTTTGCACTGTCTGCTCGGTTTGCACTGTGAACGCAAATAAGTGTTGTCACTAGTGGCAATTCTGCTTAATGCCAACAATCTCCCCCTTTGGCATTAGTGACAAAAACACTTATTGGCCAAAACTTACATACATGAATCATGCTGAGTTTTATTTTGATTTTTCAAAATATAGGGCTTTATACATTGTCTCCCCCTTTCAATGTGCTTACTGTTTCTATACAAATCTTCTTCTATACATATCTCCCCCTTTTTGACGATAATGCCAAAGGTGTGTATACAAGTTATTTACAGAGAGAATCCAAAATTTGATAGAAAATCAGAATGTACCTTCATTATTAGTGCCAGGGTTCTGTCCCAACTTTCTTGCAGGATCTTACATGTTTGTATAGCAATTTGGACTTCTGCAGAGAGTTCAATCATGTGATCTGCTATAGAGAACTGATTGTCATGAATCAATGTTTTGGAATGTTCAATGTGCTTATACATTGTATTCATGATGGGAAGGATCATGTGTTGGATGTCTAGCAGTGTGGACCGGATCCTTGTGTCTTCTTTCAGTAGATCAGACTGCATATTTGATAGGTGTGAAATTTTCATGTGATGAGCAGAGCTTGAACTTGGTTCAAGTTGTAGCTTCTGTATGCTAGTCTTCATGTCCTCATCCATTTTATTCATTTTATCCTTAACATCCTTTGTGAACTCGGCAATGTTGCACAGTCTGGCCAAAAGAGAGGTAGCATTCGAATAGATAGATTCAGTGTTTGACAAAACTGAAGACAATTCTACTTGGTTAATAGCTATGTGCTAAGCAATGTGCTCAAGCACTTTATTGTTGAATCTCTTCTCGACTCTTTCAACTAATTTTTTTGTCCCAGATGAATCCTCATTGTATTTATCAACTGCTTCTGCTAATTGTAACAAAACATGTTGGGAGGAGTCTACTTTAATGCCTAATGCATCAGACAAAATGTCCTTAGCATCCTTGATGATTTGATATTCCTTGTCTCTCTCCTCTTTAAGCTTCTTTTGTTTTGCTTTCCTTTGGAGGATCTCACCTATATTTTGCATTTGGTTCGCTGATAGATTTGCAAAATCTAATGTAGGAATCTCTATCTCTTCATCTAGGTCTATATCCTCTACTACATTCTTACCCAAAAAATTTATACTCGGTAGAGCCTTAGGCTTATCTGAACTTAATGCTTTGGTAGTAGTGACAGTAGATAAAGTAGGGCTGGCTATAGATACTGGTATACTTTCTACTGGAGAGCTTAAAATATTTACACTTGAAGATTCAAAAATTGGAAAACTTACTGCTGGAAAACTTGATGATGCGGGAGACTGCAACTCGATAGAAGAAATGGTAGCTGCTTCTGTTGTTGCTATGGATGATTGGACAAATGTGGAAGTTGTCACAACCATGCTTGAAGGTGTCTCCGGGCTGGATTTAGAAACTTTTACTGGAGAGGTAGGAAGGGATGCAATGACTTCTACTGCTATCCTCACAGTATCATCTACCTCAGTGTCTTCTTCTTGTTCATCACTGTCATCTTCAATATCTTTTATTATTACTGTTTCAATACTCGGTTGGTGAAGGTGGTATATGTTCTTCCATGTAGCATTTGCAGCCTTCACAACCGATTCAATATTGTTGATCAAAATCAAATAAGTATTGAACTTCAATGTCATCTTATTTTCATTTTCTTTTAATGCCTTCTTTACTTCATCATTTTTCAAGCTCGGCATCAACTGTCTCAGGGTTTGATCAAATATGTCTATCACAGTTTGCTTTGCATTGCTCCATCTCATTTTTATTGGATTTAATAGAACTACTAGAACCTGTGGGGCTATTTCTTCAGGAGAGTATTTCCACTGTCCCATCTTTTCAATAACAGCATCTTCTATTTCCTTCTGTTCTATTTCTGATCTGGTTTCATATTTTAAGGATTTTATGTTACTTACTCCAGATCCTGATCCATCTCTAAAGAGTTTGAGCTTTTCTTGAAGGTTTAGAGGAGGCCTTTTGAATACTATGTCTTTATCTGCCTTGTCTGCCTTGTCTGCCTTGCCTCTTGTATTTCTCCTTGTAAATACAGCAATAGGAGGCTTAGGTGCCTTAGTGATGAAAACCTTTCCTTTCTTCTTTGCAGGTTCTGGTTCCTCTATTTTCTCATCCTTTTCCTCTTCTTCTTCATCTTTTTCTTCTTTGTCCTCGGTTATCATTTGCATTTTGGCTATCCTCTTCTTTCCTTTGTTTACCGCCTGTGGAAGCTTTATGCTTAGTTCAATTCTCACCTTAGCTTCATCATATGTTCCAAAATATGGAGCTTTGGGATTGACAGGCTGATTAAGAAGAGCTTCAATGATATTCTTGGTTTCATCAATATTTACCTCATAAGGAAGAGGTTTTACATATACAGTCCTCGGTTTAACTGCTTGAATATATATATTATCACAATCCACCATAAAACAAATGTCATCTTTGTAATCTTCCACCAACTTCTGTGGAATCCAGAATCTGTCATTCATTTTCTCCTTGAAAGACTCAAAATAATTATCCATGATGCTTTCAAAATTTTCACCCATTTCTGAGATGTATTCATTTATTTCATAGAGGACTGGCACATCTTTTCTCCATACAACTTTTCCTTTAGAAGGGAAGAATTTCTGAACATAGAAGAATAAACAGACCAATAAGGATCCAAACTTACATGGATTGTTTTTAGAAGTTTTAATGCTTTCCATATTTTTGTTAAACTGCTTTAACAATAAGTCTGCTAGGTCAAATGTTAAGTTATTCTTGACCACTTTGTATGCTAGGTCAATAGCTTCACAAGAGACACTGTTCTGTCGACTAGAACTATAAATCTTATGAGCAATAATGTGTGTACCAAACTTCAGTTCAGCATCGGTAATGCTGCTAACTTTCATGCCTCTACCGTCCCACTCGGCTAGGGTTTTCTTCTCTAGTTCCGTCCGACCTAAGGTTTTGGTAGTTTTTTCTTTGTTCAACATGGGAAGACCGGTGACTTGTTGAATCATCTTCTTTGTGATCTCGATAGGTTGCTCAAGCCAAATCTTGCCATCATGTACACGGCTGAGAATGTATCTAACCCATTTATCTCAAAAGTTTCGAGGTAGATGTGCAATGTGAACTAAACCTTTATCTTCCAAATGTTTGTGCTCGGGTTTCAGAATACCATCCACACACAGTTCCTCATGCACAATATCTAGTTCTAGGTTCCCCATTTCATGAATTGAACAGTTAAAATGATTGCGGATATCATTAATAAGCAGTACCTTAGGAGGAATCTGAGATTGAGCTCCGTTCGGATCTAGGGCTGCTGCAATTGCGGGCACGATTTTGAAATCTGGTGCTCTCCATTCCCCTTGGACTAACATATCAGATCCTTTCTTCGCTGAAGTGCTGGATGATGCCATGATAGCTCACAGAAAATTCCTTTCGCAAAAGTATTGAATCGCTGGGTTGCTCTTGAAATTTTCTGCTCTCAAAGTGCTAAAGGTTCACGGTGAAGAATGAGTTCGATTACTTGCTTTTTGTTTACAAATCTGTCATTAATGCTTAGTACAAATTAGGGTATGAATTCTGACAGACTGTCACCCACTAAGAATTAATTGCTCGAAAAAGACTTCGCAACTTGGTGAACTCGAGAATTCATATTGCTCTGACCTCGCTCGGTGAAGACTGATACCGACCTTGCTCAGTGAAGACTGATACCGACCTTGCTCGGTGAAGACTGATACTGACCTTGCTGCATCTTGCATGTTGATTTAGATCTTTCTTTTAATTTCGGTTCTGGAACTGCTTGAAATTGGTCTATGAGAATACAGTTCCAGTGCTTTCTTGGAAATTTAGTTTGAGTCGGTAGAGCCATCCATTCCATTACTTGGACTGGATTGCTCGGTAGCTTTAGGAATCCATTTTTGTCTCACCTGTTTCCTGACCTTAGTTGCTTCATTCTTCTTTCCATCTTCAACTTCACTAGCATTCATGCAGTTTCTGGCTATGTGACCGAGTTTAGTGCATTTGAAGCATCTTACGGTAGTATCTCTTTTCCTTAGATGATGTTTTATGCAATTCATGCCAATGTGTCCATATTCTCCACAGTAATGACATCTACACCAGGTGTTGTAGTCCCATCCAAACATTGCTTTCATAATTTTTTCTGCTGGATTAAATGTCTTGGATCTGCACTCGGATGCCTTGTGACCTTGTTTGTTGCACTTGTGACAATTACCTCTGAATCTAGGTTTTTCCCTGCATTCATTTGCTTTGTGACCAGGTTGATTGCAGCTGTAACATTTTCCATTGAATTCTGCTTTTTCATTGTTCCAACATTTATTTGAAGTATGTCCTATTTTACCACAATGATTACAAGTAGGTTTTTGATTTCTTTGAGTACCTTGCTTAGAGGATTCGCCTTCTCCTTTGTATCCAAGTCCTGCTTTTCCTTTTTGCCTATGAAGATTTCGCTCATACAGCTGATTCAAGTCTTCTTGGCTTTTCAGCATTCCTTCATTGATTTGTTTTTCAGCGTTTAGGTCATCCACCAATCTTAGATTGATTTCCTTTTCAGATCTTATTTCTTCTCTTGTGCTTTCTATTTCTGATCTTAGATTCAGGATTTCCTCATTTGTATGAGAGATCTGATCAATTAGGCTTTCTAGCTGAAGGGTTTTATTTTGGTCTTCAATGTTTCTTCCATCTAATTCATCTTTCAACTTGTTTCTTTGTTCCAAGATCTCACAGAATCTTGTAGAGTGTAGCTCTTGTTCTCTTTTCAATTTTCTCACTTCTTTCTGCAGAGACCCATTCTTTTCTAGGAGTTCTTTGACAGCATTGTTTGCTTCATCTGAGTTATTTGAGGGAAAAAGATCTTCAATCTTTTCTTCAATGTAATTCTGATCATTCATCTGATTTGCAAGTTCCTTCCTTCTTCTTAGGGATTGGGAAAGATGTTCTTTTGCTTCTTTGAGTTTAGCTATGGCCATTTCCAGATCTAGCTTTTCATTTTCAATCACCTTGTTCAGTTTGAATACCTCCATTGTCCTGGATCTTTGCTCAAGCTAGTTAAGCGTTATCTTGAGAACCAATGCTGCTCTGATACCAATTGTTGGAAATATTCAGGAATTAACCGAGTTACTGAGAGGGGAGGGGTGAATCAGTAACTCCAAATTTTCTTTGAATTTTAACATGTAATTTACTTTTAACCTTTGCATACAGAAAGCATGAAACTTAAAAGCATTCACAATAATGACACATAGATTTGGTTACCCAGAAACCTTCCAAAAGAAAGTAAAACTGGGGTGGGGATGAAACCCACAAAGCTTTAATACTGCAGAATAAAGTTGGCCGGTTAAGGCTTACAATTTGATCACTTATGATGATCTGCCCTGTTAGGAGCAATAAGGATTGCTAAATCCACCCTGTTAAAGGATTTACAAACATACAATGAAGTATGCACTCGGTAAAGAGATTTTACAAAAGACTGTTAAGTCTACCCGGTTAAAGGATTTAGTACTGATTCACCTGTTAGGATGAAATAGTAGATCTCTTGCTTTGCAACTGGATTGCTGATTGAGATTCGCTGATGTACTGATCACCTTCTGTGATGAATTTTTCTTTGCTGTTCCTTATACTACTGAAGCCTTCTGTAATTCGCTTATCTCTGCCTTTCTTTCTCTTTCACATATATACTTCTTTCATACATCTTGACATTTTTACAACATTGTTTATATACAAGTCTTAAACAATTAATTACAATTATAATTACAAAGTCGGCTTGACAAATAAACATAAGTGCTACTAAGTCAGCCCAAGTATGGTTACACGGTTCCTGCAAACTGACTCGGTGACTTTCTGATACTCGGCGTCCACTGCATTACTCAGCATCGTCATGCACTCGATAGAAGTGAAGGCACGGTTCATACTGATCACTCGGTAGGTTTTGAACTCGGTAAATACTGGTGACTCGGTAGACATGATGTTACTCGGTTTACACTATCCTGTTTGATTTGTACTAACTTGCTCGGTTTGCACTGTCTGCTCGGTTTGCACTGTCTGCTCGGTTTGCACTGTGAACGCAAATAAGTGTTGTCACTAGTGGCAATTCTACTTAATGCCAACAGTCCTATGGTGAAAACCACTCCCTTGTGGCACCTTGGATAGGTACCATGATGAAAACTTGGCAATCAGGCATCATGCGTAGTTCTTCTACATATCTCATCCATTCCATCTTCTCTCTTTGATCTTGACAAGGTTGATCTATACATGTCCATTTGGCTATCTCTGGAGCGGTCTTACGATGATCCTGCTTTCATTTCTTTCATGTCTACCCTTCATATCTATTCTCCTCCATTCATTCTAGTCTTTCACTATCCTTTTCCCCTTGGTCTTGATCTAATAAAAAAGAGTAAAAAAAAATGATGCTATGAAGCCTCTTGACATGTCTACTCCTTTGGACTACATCCTTTCCTTCTTTTGCATTACGCTTTTTGTGACTTATCCTATGCTGGTCTTTCATTGCTTGTCCAAATGTACTTTACATGATAATTTTTCCCTAGCTTGGGTACTCTTGAGGATTTTGCCTTTGAGGATTTCTTCCATTCATTCTCCTTCATTTTGTTGTCTTCCATCTCTCCCACTAGCTTGCTAATCCCTCTTGTTCTCCACCTCGCTAGACATTGGGACTGCACGATGTGATCTTGCTTGGGAGTTTGATGCTCATTCTGTTTGGGGGCATCCTTTGTACATACTTATTGATCCTGAAAAAATTCTTAAAAAATTCATATATGATGCTGAAAAAATTCTAAAAATCAGAAAATGTCTTGAAAAAATTATCATCTTAGTGAAAACCTAGCAATAGGCACTTTGATGTATCTCAAAAAAATTATATATTCCAAAAATACCAAAAAAATCAAAAATTCAAAAAATTTTAAAAAAAAAGAAAAAGTGCCTTGGTGAAAACCTGGAAAAAGGCACCTTGGTAGCAAAAATACAAAAAAATTATAAAAAGTCCTGAAAAAATTCTTCCAAGTGGTGAAAACCTAGAAACGGGTGCTACTTGAGGCCTTTGCACCCCTATTTCTTAGCATGCGTCCTCGACACTTAGCCTTTCTCCATCATACCTTGTCCTTGTTGCCTTGGTTTGGAATTGGTCTTTGTCTTTGTCTAGGGGGCATCACTATGTTAGCTTTGGTCTCTTGGATATGCTTTTCTTTAGGACACCTCACAAATAGTGTTTTTCAACACCAACCTAACTGTGTTTTTCAACACAACCCCTGACATCGAGTGTTTTTCAACACTTATCAGTTTGGTCTTATCTAGTTTGGTCATGTGATCTTACCTACTAGCAAGCATTTGATCCTTATCCTCAGAACTTAGTATCAGTTTACACACTTAAAATTTTTAAATGCAACACTTAATGCTTGAGATATGTCATGATCTTTTCTTTTTGTGCTGACTGATATTGATTTTCGTTGAGTGTCCTTGTCTAATAAGTCTCTCCATGATGCATCATTAGAAGACTTGGGGCATGGGGCATGTTTTTATTTGCTTTCTGCTTGTGGGTATTGTCTTGAACCTCTTTTGTGTCTCTTGTTGTCTCCTTGACACACTTAGGAGATTTAAGGCATCATCCTTGACTATTTTTTGCACAACCATTCTCATGGTCATCTCGGCATTTATGCCTTGATGCGAGCATGGTTTTGCTACATTAAATTGGGTAAGCTAACATTGCAGTCATCTTGACCTTTATGTCTTTTGATGCTCATGTTAGAATCTTTCCACATTCCAATCTGATATTAATCACATTCATATCTTCATAGTTGCGTTTGTGACTAGTGTTCATTGTGTGATTGTCTGATGTCCAGTAATAATGGCCCAATGATGAAAATAAGTTCTCTTACATTCTCTAATGAATGATGAACACAAAAAAACCTATGTTACCCATGCAAGTACACCTTTGCATTTTCATGTAGCTTGCATTATTTAGACTTCATGTTCAATTTGCACTTTTAGGCAGCATTATGAGTTTGAGAGGGTTTCCTTCATCTTTCTTGTGGACTTTCAATCAACTGTGGTCATGATTTGATCTTCATTTCCTTATCTTCTTTCGTGATCTCAATCAAAATTCCCTATCTTAAATAGTTGATTGATTTTGATGCATCCTCTTTCTTGAGGCAAATTCTCTTTCTTCTCTCCATTTCTTTCCATTTCTTCCAAACTTTTATCTTCCATTCACTTTCACCCCACTTCTTTTCTTCTAATTCAACCTTGGGGCATAATCTTTCTTGCTTATCTACCTTGGTTCTATGATTTTTTTTATCTTTCATCTTATGTCAAGAACCTTATGTTTAGTTCAATTTGATCAAATTTATCAATTTATTGTTTCTCCTCTATCTCATTTCGATTTCGATCATGAGGGGGCAGTACCAACCAAACTTCATTGCTTGATTCAACTTTATCAAATTTATCAATTGCTTCTCTTGGGGCAACCTTGCTTGAGATTCTTATCTCTTATTTGAGACTTGACAATTACCTATTCACAGGTGTTGGCCTTGTCTTTTTCAGTCTGCTTATCTATGTCCTGATGTGTTCCCATTCGTCAAACACACATCTGGGTTGTTTTGTGATCCCAAATCAATCTCACGCTTTAATTCCATTCTTTGACTGCATGTGATCCTGAGTCGATCTCACATTAGTCAAAGAGGGGAAAATGTATGCACCTTAAATGGTCACCTAGACTTTGGGCCCCATTTACTCAATTTGTCAAATATCAATTTTCTGAATCAATGCTTTACAATATATTCAAATCAATTTCCTTGATCAAATCATAACTATTTCAATCATTTCAATAATCTCCTAAGGTTTAATCATGTCATCAATAATTTTATTTAATTAAAAGAAATATTCTCTCTTAAATAAATAAAATAACCTTATTTAATTGAAAGAAATATCTTTTAAATGAAATAAAATCTTTTTTTTAATTAAATGATTTTATCTTATTTAGAATAATATCTCTCTTTTAATTAAATAATGTTATCTTATTTAATTAATAAAGAATCATTCTTTTAAATAAATAAAAAGTCCTCTTAAAGCTCTTTGTGATAAAAAGAGGGAAACAAATAATTAAAAATAAATAAAATCCCTTTTCTCTCCACACTCTCTAAAAAATGAGCTTTATTTCCTCTTTTTGGATTTATCCCACATTGCTCTTGAGGATGCATTCTCTTCCACATTTTCCTATATAAGGATCCCTCTCCTTCTCATTTGGAAGATCCAAGAATTTTCATGTTATTGTTATACTGCAGGTTTGGAGAGCAATCTTGGAAGAAGCTTGTTGAGCACATTTGGAGCTTTGGATATTTGAGACTTCTTTCTTCTTGTCTTTTTCTCTCATGCCTTATGGAAATCCCTACTTTAGATTAATATTGCATTCACATAATAGTTTAAATTCATATTTCCTTTCATAGATTAACATTGCATAAGCATTCATTTCAATAGAATAGTTTATTTCTTGCATTGTTATCATCTAGACTAGTTTCATTTTCATGCAATAACTTGATGATCATGGAGATTAGCATGCTTTCTATTCATCTTTGAATCTCTCATTTCTTGGTGTACTTGCATGGGCATAACTAGGTCAATCTAAGGGCCTCATATACAAACCCCTGCACTCCACGAATAGAAAGTTGTGAATCGCTGTTTGAGACCTCATTCTTGAGTGTTCTTGAATGTAATGATTCACAGAAGTGTGACTACTTTTTAGCACACAGTATCCACTCTTCAAGTCTATTTTAGAAAAGTACATGGATCCACTTAAACAAACCATTAGGTCTTCTATTCAAGGAATGAGAAACATATATCTTATAGTAATATTATTAATATCCCTTGAGTCAGTACACATATGCCATTCCCCTAATTTATTTGGCACAAGTATTGTGGGAACAACACAAGGACTTAGGCTTCCCCTTATGAAACTCTTTTTCAAAATTTCCTCTACTTGCTTCCATATCTCTTCATTTTCCATATGTATCAACCTATATGCAACCTTTTTTGGAAGGCTAGATCTTGGAATCAAGTCCATATGATGGATGATACTTCTCATGGGAGTCAAGTCACTAAGTAAATCAGATACAACTATGTCCATATATTTATACAAAACATCTTTAACTTCAAGAGGAAATTCATGAAGTTTTGAAGAAGTAAACACACATTTAGGTTTACGAACCAAAGAAAACCGTACCTCCCCATTCTTCATGTCATGAATGTGTTAGAAATAGGAAATACTAAGAGGGAGGGGTGAATCATTATTTCACAAACTTTTACTTTTTCCCACTTATGGATATATGAAATTAACTTATAACTTGCATAAGAAACTAAACTGAATAATAAGCACAACTATAAAATAAAATAACTCATAACACCATGTGTTAGAAAGTAAAGTCCATCAAGATAATTGAGAGGGGGGGTGAATCAGTTATTAGATAAACACAACTTTTATCATCTTTAATATATTTCAACCATGTAAGCAATGTAATCAACAACCATAAAAAGATATACATACATAACAACACAATAACACAAGATATGTAGACTAGGGAACCCCTTGATCAAAGAGTAAACCCTAGTGGGAATGATGCCCACAAAAGATGCACTAATATGAAAATTCCTTGTGAGAGGATGGACTCTATTAGGAGCCTTATGAAATATATTCAGTATATATGAATCTTTGTTAGGAGACTTTGAATCCTAGTTAAAATATTATAACCCTGTTAGGAGTTATGGAAGACAGAAAGACCCACTGTCCAAACAACTTCAAGGGAAAGATCACTGAACACACTGTCCAACTGATATCTATATTACCCAATAGAATAATACCAAAAGATTATTGATATCAACAACTTATCACTTCTCCTCTAACTATACCAAACTGCACCAACTACTTCATTAGATCTCAATACCAGATCTCTTGTACTTCACATATCCTCTTACAACAAGTATTGCTTAATTCTGCAATTCACTTTCACATAAATCTTAAATTACAATAAGGAAAATAATCCTTCTTTTATACCACACTCAAATAATTACAAATGAGTCAGAATAAAAATTACAAAATAAAATCTTCCACACGTTACACAATATTCCACAATTATTGATGCAAGGGCATCCAAGGTTGAGGCATGGGCATTATGTGTCCTCGGTGAAACTGCATAGGTGTTTGTGTTTTGGCTGGTTTTTTTCAGTTGCAGCCTTGATCGACAGCCTCGGTCATTGAAGGAAGCTCGGTCACTAAAGGAACTCAATAATTTTTGGCATTTGGTGAAAGTGTTACTCATTCTTGCCTGTGGTGCTCCATTGACACTGGTGCTCGGTGATGCTTGGTGTGCTCGGTTAATTCACTGATGCTCAGTAGTTCTGGCTTACTGACTGGAGTTCTATGTGATTTGTTGGGCTGACTTGGTGCCTTTATTTTTTGTATCTTTTTTTGGATTCTCCTAAGTGGATCTGGAGGCTGACATGCTGAATTAAATGTTTGTATATAATTTGTAAGCCAACTTGTATGGCATTTAATATTTCTTAGGGAGAGTTAATGTTGTCATCTAGCTAGCTCATGGCTAATGATTAGTATTTAAGGGGTGTTTGGGTAGTTGTTTAGTTATGACTTGGATAATTGAGAGATTAGATCCGAGGATTCTGAAAGCTAAAGTTAGTGAAGTTGTGGAAAAGATCTTCCATGATCTTGCAGATCAGATTGTTTGTCTAATAGTTTGTAATAGCAGAGCTAGTGGTTTGCACACTTGGGAACAAGGAGATTTCTTGGAGGCTTCTGAGCTCAATTTTAGACCTTCCTTAGGGTTTACATTAGCTTCTGATTATCTTCAGAGCTGAACTAGCTAGAGATTGTATTGGATATGGTTGTGGATCTTGCAGAATTGTTACTGATTGTAATTGTCCCTAACCCGGAAAGCCTTACAGCTGGGCATGTTAATGAAAATTACTTGAAACACTTATTGTGTTATCTTTTGTGTTGAGTATGTTGTTGTGTAATTTTGAAGCTATTTGGCCTAAACTGTCCTTAATTGGATCCTTCTAGCCTTGGTCTACGTCAGGTGGTATCAAAGCAAGAGTTGATCTTGTGGAGCAGAATTGAAGTAGAAGGTTGACCTCACAAGGCTGATCTTGTGAAGTTGATCTTGTTGGTGAAGAGATCATATGATCTTGATTGCAGATCTATGGCACTAAACTTATGAAATTGTGCCCTAGTTGTTTGCAATATTGTAGATTGTGATCTAACTTGCATATAACTTGGAAATTGTCACAAGGTGGTCGATGAGGGTTTGTTGCAAAGAGTTTATTTGATTATCTTTAAGGATGCCTCTGAGAAGATTAGATCCTAGAGTTATTTTTGATCTTTGTGATATTGTGGTATCCCGGATCATAGAGAAGGTGAAATCAAATTTTAAATCTGAGATGGAATTGATGAAGAATGACATGGTCACCGAGATCATGAGAGTTGTTACTGGTATACCTCAGAATGTTTGTACTGAGGATGGCTATGAAGAAGCTGTTGAAGAATTTGAACTTGATGGATCTAGTGGTGATGACCAGAGGGATAGATCTGGTGAAGACAGAACTACTCAGTTACCTAGATCTACTACTTGGTTTAGTAATTACTGAATGGAAGTTTCTACTGTCTCTGGTACCTTGAAACCTGAGAACTTAATTGATTGGATTAATGAACTTGAAGATTTCTTTGAGCTAGAATAAATTGAAGATCCTCTTCAGGTGAGATTGGCATATACTAAGTTGAAAGGACATATTTCCCTTTGGTGGAAATAATTGCAAAGGGATAGAGAAGATGAAGGTGAATTGAAGATCAATCAGTGGAGGTTGATGGTGACTAAATTGAAAGCTAAGTTCATACCGATTGACTATGAGCTTGACTTGTTTATGAAGTTGCAAAATCTGAAACAGAAGGATTTTTCTATTGAAGTTTATATCGAGGAGTTATATAGACTTACTATTAAGTTTAGTCACCGAGAGATGTAATATTTGAGAGATACAAATCCACAGAATGCCAAGAATACCTGCATGCAAATAACTTGTCACGGGAGAGAAGCAGAAAGAAGAAAAAGGAAAAACTTAGAAGTTACTCAAAATGTGAGAGCAAAAATATGATCCAAGTTATGAAAAAATAATTACAAGGTTCAACCTATAAAGGTGAACAAAACCCTAAAGCCTAGAAAAGCTAGGTTGCACATTAATAATTAATAAAAGAATTAATTATTAATGCACCTAAGAGAAAGCTTAAGCACTAAAGAGTAATAACTTAATGAATTAAATCAATATGATTTAATTAGTAAGCAAACTAAATATTACTCTAACAAGAGATTGGTAAGGAAAAGGTATCTCAGTATGTGAATGGTTTGAGATTCAATATTTAGGATGAGCTTGGTATCCTAAAGATTGATTATGTTGAAGATGCTTATCGGTATGCTCTGAAGGTAGAAGATAAGTTGAAAAGGAAACAACCTAGTAACTCCCAAGGGAAGGAGAAAATTGACTCGATGAAGGATAAACTGAATGATGCAACAGATGAACAAAAACCCATGCATCTGAAAAAGAAGACAGGTAGAGTTATTTTTAAGGGTACTTTCTATAACTATGGAGAGGAAGGACATTGTTCTTTTGAGTGTACATAGAAGAAGGTTGACCGATGAACTTCTATGATGAATGAGAACATTAAGAATGAACCTGAATCTGAGAACTTGCTACTTCAGCAAACATTGCTCGGTACAAAGGATGAACCTTGTCAAAGGAGTAACTTGTTTAAGACCCGATGCAATTATAGAGGTAATCTCTATGATGTTATTGTTAATAGTGGTAGTACTGATAACCTTGTTGCTAAGGACATGGTTTAGAAACTTGGTTTGAATAGAATGAAACATCCACATCCTTATAGGATTGGTTGGCTGCAAGATGTTCATGCTTTAGAAGTTAGAGAAAAATGATTCATTGATGTTTAGATTGGCCAGTATAAGGATCTTGTGTTATGTGACATTGTGGATATTAATAGTTGTCATATATTGCTTGGTATACCTTGGCAATTTGATTGCAGAGCTATGTATGATTATGTCAGAAATGTATTTATTGTTGAGAAGGATGACAGAAAGTTTTCACTGATGCCTTTGATGGATACAACACTCAGTAGGAGAAGCCTGAGTATTGGTTCCTGAGTTGACTTGGTAGATCCAGAGAAAATTAATGATTAATTTGGAGAACTGACTTATGCATTGTCTAGAAAAGACTTGAAGAGATAGAGGAAATTGAAGTGGAAGAATATGCAAACAGAGAAGATGGAGGACTTGTATGTGAAGAACCAATTTGGGATTTATGTGCTAAATCCTAGAATATGTTCTTCTCACATATGAACATCTTTTGGAACCTGGGGTGTCTAATGCAAGGGCATCCAAGGTTGAGGTAGGGGCATTTTGTGTCCTAAGTGAAACTGCATAGGTGTTTGTGTTTTGGCTAGTTTTGCTCGGTTGTAGCCTTGACCAATGGCCTTGGTCATTGAAGGAAGCTCAGTCACTGAAGGAACTCAATAATTTATGGCACTTGGTGAAAGTGATACTCGGTCTTTCCTATGGTGCTCGGTTGACATTGGTACTCGGTGATGCTTGGCATGCTTGGTTAATTCATTGATGCTCAGTAGTTCGGGCTTACCGACTGGAGTTCTATGTGATTTGTCGGGCCAACTTGGTGCCTTTATTGTTTTTATCTTTTTTTGGATTCTCCTAAGTGGATCTAGAGACTAACATGATGAATTAAATGTTTGTATACAATTTTTAAGCTGACTTGTATGGCATTTAATATTTTTTAGGGAGAGTTAATGTTGTCATCTAGCCAACTTTTGGTTGATGATTAGTATTTAAGGGGTGTTTGGGTAGTTGTTTAGGTATGACTTGGAGAAATAAGAGATTAGATCCAAGGATTCTAAAAGCTGAAGTTGGTGAAGTTGTGGAAAAGATCTTACATGATCTTGCAGATCAGATTATTTGTCTGATAGTTTGTAATAGTAGAACTAGTGGTTTGCACACTTGGGAACAAGGAGATTGCTTGGAGGCTTGTGAGCTCAATTTCAAATCTACCTTAGGGTTTCCATCAACTTTTGATTGTCTTCAGAGCTAAACTAGCTAGAGATTGTATTGGATCTGGTTGTGGATCTTGTAGAATTGTTTTTGATTATAATTGGCCCTAACCCGAAAGGCCTTACAGTCGGGAATGTTAATGAAAATTACTTGAAACACTTGTTGTGTTATCTATTGTATTGAGTATTCTGATGTTTAATTCTGAAGCTGCTTGGCCTGAACTATCCTTAATTGGATCCTTCTAGCCTTGGTCTGCGTCAATTACATAAAATTGTCAGCTTCCAATTAAGATAATTCTCCACTCCTGCGACCTCTAACCTTACTGTTGTGTGTGTGAAAATTGTACCTGATCTATAGACACAACACTCAGTAAAACATTAGAGGTTAGTGATAATCAAAATCGTGCAAAATTGAAATCTAATCTAACCAAGTGATTTACTACCTTCTAGTAGGTGCGAGATTGATGTTCTCAGATTGTAATCGAGATCAGTGATCTAGACGACACCTAAACGAAGGATTTGAATGCAATTGATCTAGATATGAATTGAATGCAATTAATCTATTTTTTTTTTGGATTTTATGATGCAATAAGGAATGAAAACTTGATATGAATCTATGCTAGATGAAATTGATATGCTATTGAAAATTGATATGCAATGCTAATCTAACAATGATATGCAATATGAATGCAAAAATAAGATTGATCTCACAAAGATGTCGATTCGCAAGAGCTTTGATTTTTCAATTCTAATTCTCCAGTGTGATTGTGCAAAAAAAATGAGATGCTTGGATGCAAATTTGAGAGATGAATTATGAAGAGCTGAGCCTTGTTTTTATAGAAATCCAAGGCTTTGGAGGTGTATGGATAAAAGCCATAAATCACTCAAATAACTCAAGTTGATTTTTGAGTTATTTTTAAATAAAGGATAATTAACTCACAAAAACATGCAAATGTTAAGTTTTAACTCAAAATAGAGTTTAGCTTTAATTGATAATTGATAGTTGTCTGCTTTTATGATTGTGCATGTTTTATTTATGAATTAATTTAATAATAAAGTGATTTATGCTCAACTTAACTACTTTTAAAAATAAAATAATTGATTTATGGGTTAATCAATCATTTTATCAAACTTTTATTAAAAATTATATTATTAAATAATGACAACATGCTTTAATTAATTAAATAAGAATTTAATCAATTATTCATAGGAATTTTGATTTATTGTCAAAATTAAATAATACAATTAATAATAGATAATTAAATTTAATTAAATAATTAAGTGGAAAATATTAAATCTAATTAATTAAATATGCAAAATATTTAATTAATCAAATTTTAGGATAAATGTGATTTATTGCCAAATAATTATAAAATTAAAGATAATTATGATGATTAGGAATATTACTAGGAATATTCCCTGATGTAGAATTTAAGATAATCAATTATGATTTGATGATGTTTAGATGTGCCTTAGGTTAGGACTTTGATGTCGATTTCATTTGATATGTTGATATAGAAGATTAATGAACTTATAGCCCATTTTTGGGGTATTACATTTTTCCCCTCTTTGAATTACTGGGCGAAGCGCAGTGGTTCAAAGAAAGTCTGTGTTTGATAAAGATATGAAACTGATGCGAAATTGATAATTGATATGAGACAGAAGCTGATTGATATTGATTTGATATGGAGATAATAGGTCCTGAATGACCAAAGATAATGTTCACTATAATAGAAAATGAACCTATGATTGCGAAAAAGTGTTCAAAATGCCTGATTCCAAACCTTAGGATTGCAAAGAAGTGAGTGACCCGTTCTAGACTCGATTGTCTTAGCAGAACTAGCAGGTATCACATCCAAACCCTTCAGTTGCCGAAGAACCAAGGAAAGAACACTATGATCTGATGGTTGCAAAAATTGATACGGATTACAAGATTAAGAGAATAATAGATTGATATGGATCGATGAATCTGATATGCCCCAAGTGATGATAGATTTGCCCCAAGCGATGAGGTCTTTTTTTTTTTATGAATCAGTAACTAGACGTGATTGTTTGTCTTGATTACTGATGAAAGATATTGATAGATTTGATTGATAGACTTTGAATGATGTGCAATACCATGCCCCCTTCAGGATTAAAATTGAAATCTGACAAGAAAAGTCAGCGTTATAGTTTAGAAGCATGTTAATTGATTTGAGAAGTGTGGTGAAACACATTCAAGAACACATTCTGCATCGTTGGAAGGTCCCAAAAGACCAAGTTTGACTAAGTTTGACCATGAGTTGACCATGCTTGACCAAGTTGAAATTTTGATAGTTTGATGTAAGATAATCAATTAAGTTGAATACTAGATTTCTATGATGATCGAAGGTCAAATATGCAAGTCATTAATAATATGAATGATCTCAGATTTGAATTTTGATCCCGAAAAAGGATTCTACTTGCTACTTCATTAGAGGAACCTTCATGTGAGGTTCAGCTCTTGTTAGATTTGAAGAATTGATATGAAGAATTATTTAAGCATTGAAGTTCGTTTAGCCATTGTGAGATCATGCAACATACAAAATGCAAAGAGACATGCAAAATGAAATGCAACCTAAGACCTAGGACCTAGTCACTGATCATATGTCAATTTGTTATCATCATTGAAATTTTAGGTAACCAAATAAATCAATACAATGCCCACTAGCTAAAAAAAACCATAGACATATGAATATTGATTTGTATGCGCAAGAATCAATACAACACCCACTGGTCAACAACCATGGATATATGAATATCAATTTTATTTTCGAAATGTCAGATTAGATATAAGCACCAAGGCACAAGCGCCAGGATGACCTGAATATCATGTCCATTTTGATATAGCAATTTGTATAAGCATCAAAACATAAACATCGTGATGACTGGAATACTCCTTGCATGGATAAACACATCAAACAACCAAGAGATCATTCTAAATCCAATGTGAATTACCTGTAGTGACCCTTTATCATTCACATCCTTAGGTAAGATCACGTTTCACAGGAGGAGAAAGAACTCACTCAAAAAGACAATAGTGAGATCAAACTTCCTTGAATTTTTTGGGTATCAATGGTCGAGGTACGCATGGCCATCCAATTCGAGATAGAGGCTCTTATAGTCGGACACCATTTCAATCCAAAATTTCCAAAGTTGTTAGATTTTCACATACAAGCAGAAGACAAAGAAAAGATTATGCCCCCAGTCATTACTCTCTAAATCCTATAAAGGACATCATCGAAGAGCTCAAAGGGACACAATATGAAAAAATCTCAATGTGAATCAGTAAGCATACAAGGAGATAAAAGCATGAAAAGCACAAATCATTTTCAGTTTGATGTTTGATTGCGTTGTTGTAGATGCAAAATCCTTTCTGGAGACGAGACTGACTGACTGACTCAACTTGAAGCTTCAAAGGACTCTGACTGGATAGGATACGTCTAAGATACATTGGAGGCCATAGGATAAGACATTGATTACCTCCAAGTTTGAACATTGATAGGATACAGACGTGCAAGCTGATTGGTGTACAAACTGACTTATTGAAAACTGGAAATGCAAAAATAAACCGGGAGATATGTACAAACTAAAGCAAGACTAAAAGCTAGGAAAGACCAAGATTGTGCTGATAGATGGAGCATTTTGAACAAGTGGCACCCATTTGCCAGGTTTTCACCATCTTGGTAGAGATTCTATTTTTGCTACCAAGGTGCCTGTTTCCAGGTTTTCACCAAGGCACTTTTTTCTTTTTTTCTTTTTTTTGTATTTTTCATTTTTCAATTTTTTTTGTACTTTTGATATTTTTTTATTTTTTTGTGAATCATCAAGGCACCTATTGCTAGGTTTTCACCAAGATGTTCATTTTTTTAGGACTTTTTCCAATTTTTAAGATTTTTTTCAGGACATTTACCAAGCATTGAATGCTTTAGGCGTAGAATTTCTTCAGATGGAGAACATTGATTGGTTCTCAGAGTTGTTCTCCTTCAGTCATTGAGAGTTGATAGGCACCATAGCCAAAAGTAGCAGTGATAACAAAGGGACCCAGCCAATTGGGTTCAAACTTCCCCTTATGTTCTCGATGTGATTGATTTTTAGGATTTTCTCTCAACACTAGATCACCAACTTGAAATTCTCTGTGTCTGACTTTCTTGTTGTAGCCTCTAGACATTCTTTTCTGATACACTCTGAGATGATCATACGCTGCTTGTCTGTGCTCATCTAGTAGTTCACGTTCTTGTAACCTAGACACTCTGTAGTCTTCATCAGTGACAAGTCCATGCATTTTGATTCTGAGGGATGGGATTTCAACCTCAATAGGCAGTACTGCTTCAGACCCATAAACTAAAGTGAAAGGTGTAGCCCCTGTAGGCATTCTGATACTAGTCCTGTAGGCCCATTCTGATACTTGTTCTGATACTGGTTCTGATACTGGTTCTGATACTGATTCTGATAGTAATTTTGATAATTGTTCTGATACTGGTTCTGATACTGATTCTGATACTGATTCTGATAATTGTTCTGATACTGGTTCTAATATTGATTCTGATACTAATTCTAATAATTGTTCTGATACTAGTTCTGATGCTTGTTTTGATACTGGTTGTGATACTTGTTTTGATACTGGTTGTGATACTTGTTCTGATAATTGTTCTAATACTGGTGCTGATACTTGTTCTGATAATTATTCTGATACTTGGTATACTTGATAGCATCTTTTTCCATTTGCAAACTCCCAAGCAAGATCATATCATGCAGTCCCAATGTCTCACAAGGTGGAGAACAAGAGGGATTAGCAATCTGGTGGAAGAGATGGAAGACAAGAGAATGAAGGAGAATGAAGGGAAGAAATCCTCAAGGGAAAACTCCTCAAGAATACTCAAGCTAGGGAAAAATTGTCATGTAAAGCATATTTAGACAAGTAATGAAAGGCTAGCATAGGATAAGTCACAAAAGCATGATGCAAGAGTAGGAAAGGATGCAGTCCAAAAGAGTAGACATGTCAAGAGGCTTCATAGCACTGTGTTTTACTCTTTCTTTCTTTTTTTATTAGATCAAGACCAAAGGGGAAAAGGATAGCGATAGGAAAAAATGAATGGAGGAAGATGGATATGAAGGCTAAACATGGAAGGAATGAAAGCAAGATCATCGTAAGATAGCTCACAAAATAGTCAAATATTCATGTATAGATCAACATTGTCAAGATCAAAGAGAGAAGACGGAATGGATGAAATATGTAGAAGAACTACACATAATGCCTGATTGCCAGGTTTTCATCATGGTACTTATCCAAGGTGCCACAAGAGAGTGGTTTTCACCATAGGATGAATTTATTTCTCTTTACTTTTGCTACCAAGGTGCCTATTTCCAGGTTTTCACCAAGGCACATTTTCAATTTTTGTTTTTTTATTTTTCTTTTTTTTTGGAAGAAGGCAAGCTTTTTAGATAATGTTCCTTGAAAGGATAAGCCATAATATGCCAAGGATTCAAAATGATATGCTCAAAGATGCTGATAGGGAAAGAAATATGGAAGAGAAAAATGGAGGATAGGGTTTTATGTAAAGTGAGTGAGGTTGGAAGATAGGAGGAATAGGCAAATGAGGAAAAATGATAGAAGGTAGAAGGTTAATGAATGGAAGGATTGTGAAAGGGTAGGTGGAAAGGAAGGCAAGATCAATGTCAACACATACCTTGAAGGGTGGTGAGAGGATGGAGGAATCGTGAATGAAGGAATATGTGAAGGAATATGGTGAATGGATAGCAAAGGTTGTGGTTTAGGTGCATGGAATGGAGGAATGCTTTTGGAAGAAGATGAAGTGGGAGTCTTTGGAAGCTTGAATGTAACTTCACTTGTTGCTCAACACCAGACTCTTTCAAGAGAGACTTTGGAATCCATATAGTCGTAGGCTTTTCATTTCTTTTTGGTAATTTGGAGAGAATATCTTCAATTATGGATTTTGGAACCCATACTTGTCTTATAGTTTTTTTCTTAGATATCTCTTTGGACTTTATATTTCCATGTCTATTAGAGGAGACATGGTGATCTTTTTTTGATGGATTCTTGTATTGCTTCTTTTTCTTGTATTGAACATTCAAGTTACTTCCAAAAGACTTAGGACTTGTGGAAGAAGGAGGACATGACTAGTTTAGATGGGTGGGTGGATGAAAAGGATTCAAGGGTATGCATCTATGTTGATCTTGAGGAAAGATGGGAGATGGAGGGATGTAAGGGCCCAATATGGATGGTGAATTAGGAAAGTTAGGAGGGGTTAGTGAAGGGACATAAGGACCCAAGATGGAAGGCAGACGTGAAGCCTTTAGTAGTGGTGGAAGAGGTCCAAGGATGGAAGTGGAAGATGCAAAAGGATAATCAATAAGTTCATCAACATCTATATGACAACCAAGGATATCAGCATCTTTAGAGTGAGCATTAGAATTTTCAATAGAATCATGGACATCTTGAATATGAGCACCTTCTTTGATAGGATTGTTCAAAGCTTTCAAAGACTTAGGAAGAGTAGAAAGTGGAAGTGAACATGGAGTGGTAGAACAAGAAGATGAAAGACTTTGATCTTGACAAGGATCTTCAGATAGCATAAGCACATAATTTTTCTCTTGTTTTTCAATAGGCTTAACATTGGAAGGAACACCATTTTTACCAACCTTAATGGAAGTATCATCTTTGGAAAGTGCAAGCATAGTAAGGTTATTTTGATAGTCAATAAGCTCAATAGTGTAAGTAGTAGCTTGATCTTGCTTAGGTGAAGACTTAAGACATGGTGGAATGCATGAAAAAGGGGGTACAGGATCAAAAGAACCCTGAGGCAAATAAGAGACATCGTGAAAAAGAGTGGATGACATGGAGGGTTCTTGATCTTGATCTTTCTTTATGTTCTTTTCTTCATCATTTTTAGAGTCCTCTTGACATGGAGCCACTTCTAAGGACAAGGAAGCATGTTGGGATTGTATGGATGACTTTGGAAGAGATGGTGGAGGACTAGCTGAAGTAGGGATTATAGAATATGAAGGCTTAGGCTCTTTAGGTTTATCATTATTGAAATTCTTTGCAGCCAAGTGAAGGTTAGCTTGAGTTTCTTTAAGAGGTAGCCCTGGAGGATAACTATAGGGAACCACATGAAAAGTATCAAGGCTTGTGTTGGATGAAGGTTCTGTGAAAGATTTGAAAGACTCGGAAGCTTTAAGAAATGTACGGGTATTGGAGGAAGTAGGGGATGGAAGGGAACCATCACCAGACAAAGGTTCAGCATTAACATGATCTTGCTTGAGAGTGTAATCTTTATTTTTAGCTGGAGAGTTCTTAGAGGAGAGATCCTTATAGTATTGACATTTCAAGCTAGCACGATGTATTTTATAGTCCTCAGCAGTAGTAGATGGATCATAATTAAGGTATTGTCCACAAAAGCCATCAAAGTCTCTTTCAAAATCAGAATCATATGGATCACCATCACGATCTATCCAATGTGACGGCCCATTTGTAGTAAGCAGGAATGAATGATGAGGAGGACTCTTAGGAACAGAGGTGTCATAGGTATCATTACATTGTCTGTCGTCATAGTCATCATAGTCTCCAAAGCTAGATGTGTCACTCTCCGTGGAAGAGGTATCATATTGCTCAAATTTTTTTGGGGGCATGGTGACATGTACAAGTCTTTATCAAATGGAAAAGAGTATAGAGGTTCCTTTTCTTTCTCAAATTTGTCAAGCTGGACTTGCATAGCTTGTAGCTACTTCATCATAGTGGCGATCAGAATTTCTTCCGCATGTGTACTGATTCTTTGAGACATGTGTACTAATTTTCAATAGCTACTGATTTGTTCTTGACACAATGATATTTTTGACAGATTCTGGAACTAGGCTGGAAACATTGGATATCTTGCAATTTGACAATTTCTGACAACTCTCTCAAATTTTTCCAAATGACACCCTGCAGACTCGTACGACACTGGGTAGTCTATGAAATGATAGTTGCTAAACTCGTATGACAGTTGGGTAGAAATGAAACGACAGTTGACAAAACTCGTATGACAGTTGCTAACAGGGTTTTGATTTTCTTGAATTTTCTGGTTTGAAAACTCGTATGACACTGGGTTCTCAATCATACGACAGATGGGCAATACTGAAACGACACTTGACAAAACTCGTATGACTTTTGACTTCCTGAAATGACTTTTGACTCCAGAAAGAATTTTACGTCAAATTTTGCAAAACTTAAGGTTTTTAGTTTTGGATTGTTTGCAAATTGTATTGTCCAGATTTTGAAGGTTATACCAGATTTGATCATTTTTAATAGCCAAGCAGATAAATAAGCATGCAAAATAGCAAGCAAGTGATTCCAAGCATGTCTGAAAATAATGAACAAGGGAAAAAGCAACCTTGCACATGAACAATCAAGTGACCAAATTGTGCTAATCCCTGAGAGTACTAATTGTGTATGTTCTGAAAAGTTTTGCAATAACACACATATACCTAAGAATGAAAAATTGGCCTCTCTAGGGTTTTTAGTAATGGTTTGACTCTGTAACTTTTATGATTCAAAGGGGTGAACTCCAATCCCGGTGCACCAGGGTTTTGACACAGTCCAAGAACTTAATCTTCAAGAGCTGCTAGGGAGATCTGACAACCCAACAATGAACCATACCCATGGAGATTTCTTCCACAAGGACATTTATATAGCGGCTGTCACTACCATGGTGAAAATGGCTATTACCGCTTGAGGTTCCATCAACGCAGTTTTCCTTGTGAAGGGATCATCCGCTACGGTTAACCCTCTCTAAAGGTGACTCACAGATTTATACCACAAGGGGACTTGGCTCCAGATTCAAGGTTTTTGACACCTTTTCACTTTTAACCAAAACAAAGCAAGCAGATTAATCCGACATGCTAAGACAAAGTTTTGTTCCACCAAGGTCTGTGATATCAACTCCACGTGATCTATCAACCTCTCCAGGGAGAGAATGTATCAATCAATAAGAGAAGACACACTAACCAATTTTGATTCACCAAAGCTCATGATATCAACCCCACGTGATCTATCAACCTCTCCAGAGAGAGAATGTGTCGATCAATAAGAGAAGATGCACTAACCAAGTTGAATGTGAAATGCACTAAGTATCCTCCCTACCTACAAGGATTCTGTCATCAAGAAATATTTCTCTAGGAATCCAATCTCTCAAGAATCATGAATAGTGTTCATAGGGCCTAATTACTATGTGAGCACAGATATATTCCCGAAAGCAAATCTACCAAAAGTACCCAAAAAGCAGAAAGAGGAACACTTAACGCTTAAAGTGAATATGAGATGAGTCCACAAGGTGGAACACTTAACACCTCACACAAGCTGAAAATGAGTCCCCAACTTAGAAAACAAGTGAGTTCCTAAAAGAACAAAAGGGTTGCCAAGTGGAACACTTAACGCTTCTGTCCTGTTGACCCCTCCCCTTTATGGCGCTGAGATTGCAACCACGGGGTGGAAATGAGGGGCTGATGGATTAGCGAGTCCAATAACCCAAGGTAGCAATCAAGATCAATCACACGTATTCTAAGACTACTTAATGAATCCTTAAGGGATCACAACCTAGTATCAAATTATGCAAGTGTGTAGAAATATATCAAAAGCATGAAAAGATGCACACAAGCTTGACACATAAGAGATTTATTTTAAGTCCCAAATCAAAATGTTATTAGATGAAGGAGAATACCTGGGATGCTTGCAATGTGCTTAGTATATTTTACTTGATTTTTAGCAATTTTTGTTGAGCTTTACTATGCAAGCAAGCTACGAACTCTCCAACAAGCCAACAAGCAAACAAGATATGCAAGGTATATTCAACTTGTGAAAACCCTAGGGTTAGATCTAAAAATCAATTGTTAGGAGCAATAATAACTAGAAACTAATCCAAATGACAACTCATATCATGCATTGAATCATATGAAAAATAAGTGCATACCCATCACAAAATTTTAATTTTTTTGCACTGCATTTGACCTAGTCAACAAGATCTAATTTTTTTGATATGATTTTGGCCACAAAAATAGAAATTCAGAATAGAGACCCCTATTAAAAAACAAAGAGATTTCCAAAAATGCAAAAATTTTAGCAAAATATCTTCATTTTATCAAAACAGACTAGTTTTTGCAAATTGACTATTTGAGCTATTAAATTGCATCCAAATTTAAAACAAAAATAATAGACCCCCTATAGAATTTGAAGAGCTTTCCGAAAATGTAAAAATTTCTAAAAAATATTCTGATTTGCGCCAAAAATTAATTTTTTATGAAAAATAAAAAAAAATTATTAAAAATTCAAAAAAATTTAGAAAATTCTAAATTTTTTATTGAAGCTTCCCCGATATGTCATCAACCTGCAAAAAAAATGTCAGACCAAAACTACAAGCCGTTTGGGAGATAAAATTAAATCTTTGAAACTTTGGGGTTTAGCTCCCAAAAAAAATCAAAACCAGCATGCAAAGGTGGGTTGCCCCACAGTGGGCATCAGAAATGGTGTGTGAAAATTGTACCTGATCTATAGACACAACACTCAGTAAAACATTAGAGGTTAGTGATAATCAAAATCGTGCAAAATTGAAATCTAATCTAACCAAGCGATTTACTGCCTTCTAGTAGGTGCGAGATTGATGTTCTCAGATTGTAATCGAGATCAGTGACCTAGACGACACCTAAATGAAGGATTTGAATGCAATTGATCTAGATATGAATTGAATGTAATTAATCTTTTTTTTTTTTGGATTTTATGATGCAATAAGGAATAAAAACTTGATATGAATCTATGCTAGATGAAATTTATATGCTATGAATGCTATTGAAAATTGATATGCAATGCTAATCTAACAATGATATGCAATATGAATGCAAAAATAAGATTGATCTCACAAAGATGTCGATTCGCAAGAGCTTTGATTCTTCAATTCCAATTCTCCAGTGTGATTGTGCAAAAAAAATGAGATGCTTGGATGCAAATTTGAGAGATGAATTATGAAGAGCTGAGCCTTGTTTTTATAGAAATCCAAGGCTTTGGAGGTGTATGGATAAAAGCCATAAATCACTCAAATAACTCAAGTTGATTTTTGAGTTATTTTTAAATAAAGGATAATTAACTCACAAAAACATGCAAAAGCTAAGTTTTAACTCAAAATAGAGTTTAGCTTTAATTGATAATTGATAGTTGTCTGCTTTTATGATTGTGCATGTTTTATTTATGAATTAATTTAATAATAAAGTGATTTATGCTCAACTTAACTGCATTTAAAAATAAAACAATTGATTTATGGGTTAATCAATCATTTTATCAAACTTTTATTAAAAATTATATTATTAAATAATGACAACATGCTTTAATGAATTAAATAAGAATTTAATCAATTATTCGTAGGAATTTTGATTTATTGTCAAAATTAAATAATACAATTAATAATAGATAATTAAATTTAATTAAACAATTAAGTGGCAAATATTAAATCTAATTAATTAAATATGCAAAATATTTAATTAATCAAATTTCAAGATAAATGTGATTTATTGCCAAATAATTATAAAATTAAAGATAATTATGATGATTAGGAATATTCCCCGATGTAGAATTTAAGATAATCAATTATGATTTGATGATGTTTAGATGTGCCTTAGGTTAGGACTTTGATGTCGATTTCATTTGATATGTTGATATAGAAGATTAATGAACTTATAGCCCATTTTTGGGGTATTACAACTGTCACATCCACATCACAATCATCATGTCTTCATCATCATTGAAAGTTTGCATGCTCAAATTCTTTCCCGATTAGGAGATATCATCCAATTTCCATAAACTGCTTCTCAGGAACACTACCTAAATACTACTTCCACTGATTTACACATAACTATTATGAATAGTTGAATTTTTGTATGCGCTCTTAACCAAGATCTTAGGAAACATCATAGATTAAGTCCTTAACTCTACATAGCTTGATCTTCAATATCCCACATGCTCTAATACAAATACTGTCTGCTTCTTTGTTAACCTTCAATAGATCACTATGTTGACATCAATGACAATCATAGTCATGAATGCAACAACTACTACTAGAATGGCTACAAATACTCCCCCATAGGATATATTCAACATTCATTTCTAACACCATGTTTTTTCTCAAGGAAACCCTGGCCAAGGGAAAAACCCAGTGGGGATGATACCCACGAATGCTCCACTAATCAAAAGTATCTGGTTAGAGATATTGACCCTATTAGGAGTCTATTACATCCGTATAGTGTTTTTGTCCTTTTTAGAGGACTTTAGGCCTTTTTAGAAGCCTCAACCCTATTAGGAGTTGGTATTACAAAAACATGAATGTATGCAAGATGAGCTCAGTGCCCAAAAATGCAATATAGAATGATAATCTTTAGTACAAAAGGTGTTAGAGTGGTGGTTGTCGTTGCACCAAAAGATCAACATGTTAATGTCCGATACAACCACTAGACTTTTAGAAGATATAGGAGGCTGTCAAACCATGTCATGAATCTCAAAGGGGGACACTAGTAGTTACATACATTAGTTTCTTACTTTATTTCTTTCTTACATTCTTACAACTTCGCATTAAAATTTACTTTCCTATATACAATCTATTACAAAATAACCTTCTTGTCGGCTTACAATTCATTACACACTTCCCAAAACATAAAATTACCTCTTTCTTCCTTAGGGTTAACATCTAGGATGTCATCCCTAATTATTCAAGTCATTATTTTGATAAACAAAATAATCCCTTAACTCAATTACCCAATTACTGATCGATGTAGTCTATGTGTAGATAGATAAACATTTTTATACTTAGACAATTTTCATAAGTTCTCATCCAGAACTTCCTCCTTATATGATTTTGTCTTAACATTGAATATATGTTTCCATAATGAAAACATCATTCTCACTCAGCCAAATTGCCAACAATCTCCCCCTTTTTCATTGGTAAAAACATATGGGAAAATTGGCTAAGTCACAAAAACTTACAACAAAATTTCAAAAACTTTCCGTAACATTGTGTTACATGGCCATTTACAAAATTTATAAAAATATGTGGATCATACATCTCTACTTATTTCACCACAGAGATACTCCCCCTTTGGTTATACTTCATACTACTATGCACATCTATATCTTATACATATAAATAATTTTCTCATACTATACTACTCCCCCTTTGACAAGAATGACAAAGGTGTCAAATGTCATGCCCAAAATTAGGGAAAAACACACACAATTTTATTTTTTAAAGTCACTAATTACAAGGTTGCATACAGAAACATGAGAACAAAACATCAACCTAAGTACTCATCTCACAAGGGGAATTCGAGGCATGCGATGGCTTGCCATCATCCCCTATACATCAAGTGTACTAGGCTGAGAAACCACTTACTAGGTTTAATCATAATGATGACATGAGGGAGAAATCCCTAAATAAAATTACTCTGAAATTAAAGACAATAATACTTGATTAAAAGATTTAATTAAATAATAATAAACTTGCCAGGATTAATTTATAAATGAATACTATAATATACCTTTTTGTCTTTTAATTTTGTAAAGCTGGAAAACTTGAAATGCAATCTGTAAATTTTGCCTTCAAGTTTTCAATTTCCTTATCCCACATCTTCTTAATAGAATCAGATACACTTAGTAGTGCACATAGCCCATAGGATGCTATTTCAACTACTCTAAGATTTGAGTATGAAAATTTACCATATGATGTCCTAAATAAAAGACATTCTTCTAATTGATTCTACACATTACTAATTTTTAGGGTTAGGTGCTCTCTGAGTAATGCAAACCTCTTCAATTTTGTTTCCTTTTCATTTTCTGATAATCTGATTTCATCATGAATTTTTCTTACTTTCTTCTCAGTATCAGTGATCTTCATGCTTGGATTGTGTAGTTCATTCACTGTGACTTACAATTTTGCTTCTTTGTTCTTCAATTTTTGTGAAATGTCTAAGATATGTTTTTGTGACAAGGCAAACTGACTATATAATTCTCTTCCTCTCTCTAAACATCTCCTTAGTTCCTTAATGTACACATCAAGGTTCTCTAAGGCATTCTTGATATTTTGACAAGTGGTTTGAAATAATTGTGCATCATGAAGTGATTGTGATTTCACTAATGCAATGTTAGATAAAGTAGTGAAATCAGTATCAAAAACTTTTATTACCTCTTTTTCTTTCATATGTAGATCAAATTCACTAACTTGAGTAGATATAACACCTTGAAGCTTGTTGTTACCAATTATTTTATCTAGAGATGAGATCAACTCTATTTGATCATCATCATCAACTTCAACTCCCAAATTGGCTAATACTAACTCAATTGGTGATTTTGATGTGCTTTATGTTGTGACCTTTTGTGGTGTAATAATTTGAATTTTCTGAGGTATAGTCTCTATAGGTTTTATCTCCTTACCTATACCTTGTTCTTCTTGTGCTTCTTGCTTGGTGACTTATGCTTGTGTTTCTTATGTTGTCTTTGTTTATTCTTTCTTTTCTTCTCCTTTTACTTCTTTTGCATTATCTTCCTCATCTTCTGCTTCATCTTCTTGTTCATTAACCATTTCTTCCAAATTGCCAACATCCTTTCCTTGATTCTCAAAAGGATTTTCTTCTTTGTCAATGGTAATGTTGGTGCCTTCAACATACATTGATTCTTCATCAATATGAATTTTGGGTGGTGGAACTTGTGTTTCTTTTATTTGTGAATCTTCTTCTATTGTTTGAGTGTCCTGTTGTGATTTACTCACTACTTCTCTTGGTCCAGAAGTCATTACCTTCACAATTGCTTCTTCAGTTTCTTTATTTACTTCCTCGTAATTGCCTCCCATGATCAGAACTGTCCTTCTCTTTGTTCTTAGATGGGTACTGAGTCTCTTCATAATTTATTTGAAATGATCTTCATATTTTATTACACACAACTTCATCACAAATATTTCTCTAAATCCTTTGTCTTCTTCTATTTCTCTCTTATTTATGTTGATCAATTTCTCATAGAGATCATTAGGTATCTTATCTCTGATGTTCTCAAATTTCTTCTCAGTAAGAAACATATGCTTGAAAACTACATTTTCAAGATTCAACTTTTCAAAGTTATTATAAAAGTGATAATACTCATTTAGTTTAGTGAAGTCTCCTTCATTTATGATTAAAGGGTTCACTTTCTCAATTTTGGGCTTCCATTGTTTCTTTTTACTGCTACTTGTATCTTCTTCAACTTGTGATTCAACTGAAATTTGTCCTCTCATTTTCTTTGTAGGTGGTGATACTTCTTCTTGTGTATTTATCCTTTCTACTGGAGAAAAGATAGTCTTTTTTCCTTTTACCTCATCCTCTAGCCATCTCTTTAACTCTCTTAGCTGGTGTGGTGGAGGTGGATCTAGTAGATTTTCTTATAAATATCAGCTTTTCAAATGACACACTCAACTTATTAGGCTCACCGATATCCTCATCAATATTTTCAATATCTTCAACAAGGATTGCTTCAAATGCCAAAGGTGGAACTATCAACACTTCTTCCTGTCCAATATCACTTATTGATGTTGTAGTCTGTTTCACAATGTCGAATTCATGTTTTGTCATACCTGTATCCATTAGTATCTTCTTTATTGTACTGTCAACTCTTTTCTTTTCTAGCTTATACACCCGTGATTTTTGTGTTGTACTGAAAATTTCTTCAAATGTCCCAAATCTTGGACTCTTAGAATCTAATCTGCATTTCAATATTCTTGGTACATATCCTTCAGCTTCATCTTCAGATATTTCATATTCTAGAGGGTCTATAAATTCAATCTTCTAGTACTTCAACATATGTAAATTTTGTGTTAGCTAAGAAACAAATCTCATTCTTATACTTCTCCACTTTTGAAGGTGGAATTCTTGACCTTTTCTTCATTTCATTCTGAAAGGTTTTGATTACAACTATAGCACTCTCATTCACTTTGTCAATTGGGTGTCTAAGATACACCATTTTGATTATTTCCATTGAATTTCTATCATCATTCCAATCAGCTCCTATAGTATAAGGAAATCTTCTTGAAAGATGGAAAAACATGTAGGTGATTAGAGATGAGAATCTAAATTGGGAATCTCTTTTTTTCTTAATCTTCTCAAGATTTTCAATCAACTGAATTCTCATAATTTCACTCATGTCTACTTCAACTTTGTCAACACACATAAGGTATGTTTCTTGCACCATACCTACTACCATATCATCTTACCTAGAGCTGGCACATAACTTAGTAGTCATTATGATGCAAGGTAGGGCATGGAAGAGGGGCCAAAGGCACACCCTAATCCAAATCCTCATTGCAGAGATCACACACAGAAGAAATTACATAACAAGAGAGAGAGAATGTAGTATAGATCCTTATATTTCATCAATTTGATTCATACATGTCGGGTTGTAAGGCCTTCTTGGTTAGGGCCAGATACATCAATTCAATTATAATAGTTCTCCAACATGTGAGGATTTAGAAACTACTTTTAATCTTCTAACTCCTAAATTCTACCAAATCATCTCCTAAAACTACAACCAATGATCACATTATATACAAGAGGCTACCGAAACAAGTCATCCTTCAGATCCACCATTAATGGAAGGAATGACTACACCAAGGTCCACATGTTTCCCAATGATTGATACCAACATCAAATCCATGATGCTAATTAAATGCACAAGTTAGACTCAACAAAAAACCAAAACCAAAAACTCGGTAAGCAAGGTTAACTGAGCACCAAGGAATTAACTGACCCACTTGGTTAAAGAAGGAATGGAGAAACTACCGAGCCAACTCGGTCAAAAAAGGAACTGAGCAACATAGAAAACTTCAAACTTGTGTTTGGTGACACAGGATTGCCAAGGACCCAAGATTCTCCTACATTAGACACTTGGGGTTATTTTAAATGATTCTCCAAATCATGTAGCAGGTACAACCTAAGCTGAATCCAACTCAGATTATGAAATCCATGAACTCTCTTCAATCAGTCTGTTCTTCAACTTTACTAGATATTCCATATACCATTTTCCTCTTGTGCTTATGTCAACTCTATGTTCCAAACTTTGCTCAACTTATTCTATCTACTTCTTAGGATAATCATTGGTACTGCCATTTCTTCATCTGATTTATGATACTCATACAAATCTGCAATGTTGAATATAGGTGATATATCCATGTCATAAAGTAATTCAATCTCATAAGCATTTCCACTATCAAATCTCCTTAATATCTTGCAAGGACCAAATTTCTTCATTTTTAGTTTCCCATATGTTCCAACAGGAAATATTCCTTTCTTCAAGTGTACCATTACTTCATCCCCAATTGAAAAAGTCTTGTGTCTTCTTGATCTATCTTCTCTATCTTTTTATTTCTGATTACTTTTCTCTAAATTATGTTTCACTTCCTCATGAAATGTCTTCATGAACTCAGCAAACTCTTCTCCTTCAACACTTCTCTTTTCTTCACCAGCAATGTCCTTCAAATCTGATATACCTCTTAGTTGTATGCCATTAACAATCTCAAAAGATGACTTTCTAGTACTCGTATTCACTAAATTATTGTACGCAAACTCTACTTGTGCCAACATAGAATCCCAATTACTCTGTATATCTCCAACTAAACATCTCAAAAGATTACCCAAACTCCTATTTACAACCTTTGTCTATCCATCAGTGTGTGGGTTAAATCTAGAACTATATATCAACTCCTTTCCCAACATTTTCCAAAGAGTCTTCCAAAAGTATCCAAAAAATTTACTATCTCAGTTAGACATGATACTCCTTGGTAATCCATGTAATCTGAAAATTTCCTTAAAGAAAAGATCTTCTATATGCACTACATCTGATGTCTTTTTATAAGGTATAAAATGTGTCATCTTATAAAATCTATCCACAATAACAAATATAGAATCATTACCTCTCACTTTCTTCGGTAAGCCAAGAACAAAATCCATACTATATCAATCCAAGGTTTCTCAGGAATAGAAATCGGTATATACAATCTAGTATTCTAACTTACTCCCTTTGAAACTTGATAAATTCCACAACTTTTCACAAATTTCTGAACATCCTTATACAACTGTGGCCAAAATTATTTCTCCTTAAGCAAATTCAATGTTTTATCAATTCCAAAATGTCTATCTTGTTGGCAATTTGGCTGAGGTATGTACATGGATGTTGTCATTATGGAAACATATGTTCCCTATGAAGATAACATAAGCTGGAAAGTAAGTATGCAAGATCGTAGACTAAAATTGTCTAAGTATGAAACAGTGTTTTTGACAGACCACCCGATACAGTTTGTTTTGGTGACGTTCACTGGAGCATGATCAAAATTTGTGCAATTGAAAATAGACTCTATGGTGTCTAAGGATACCCCATCTCAATGTGCAAAAGAGTATGGATAGTACGGACAAAGTTATGATTATTTTACCGATGAAAGAGTACAGCCGACAGAGCAATTTTGAAGACAGAACTAGTAAATGAATTAAGGGATTATTATGCTTGTCAAAATAATGACTTAATATTATAAAGAGATGACATCCTAGATGTTTACTCTTGGATAAAGATATGCAAGCTAACAAGAGAAATATATTATGTTTTTATCTTGTATAAATAAAGATGTACCGAACATACTTGAAATGTAAAATGTAACTTGTGAAAGTTGTATATTGTGATAGCAGTGAAAGTTGTTGATGCGAAGTTGTAAGCAGTACCATATTGTAATCAGTAAACATTTGTATTACTTGTTTGGGCAGTGAGCTCATCTACTAATTAGGTTTTGTATCTACAACTCCTAACAAGGTTGAGGCTTCTAACAAGGCCTATAGTCCCTTAACCAGGACTGATACACTATATGATTGTAACAAGGTCCTAACAGGGTCAATATCCTTAATAGGATATCTTTTGATTAGTGGATCTTTGTGGGTACCATCCTCACCGGGGTTTTCCCTTGCCTAGGGTTTCCTCGAGAACATATCATGTGTTATGAGTTCTTTACATTTATTGTTATGTATGCTATTTAGTTTCTTATGCTTTAAAGTAATCTGTTATATCCATAAGTGGGCAAAAGTAAAAGTTTGTGAAATACTGATTCACCCCCCCCTCTCAGTATTTCCTATTTCTAACAATTGGTATCAAAGCTAGGTTACTCAGAGAAGGAACATTCAAGGAAAGCCTAGCAACTTGAGTAAGATCTCTATGGATATGGATCAGTTACAGAAGAATCTTGAAGAAGCTCTTGAACAAATTGATATGCTTACTAATGAAAGAAACACTTTGAAAAGAAAGTATGATGATGCAAAGAATCTTATTGACAAATTGAAAGGTAAGATAGAAGATCTAAAATTTGAGAAGGAATCTAAAATTCTTGTTGAAGATTGTGATGATTTAGAAAAAGAAAATGTGATCCTTAAACATGAATTAAAGATAGCAAATCTGAAGCTTAGCTTGAAAGATGGAAATGACAATCTGAGATCTAAGAATGAAAGTTTAAAGAATGAGAATGAAGATCTGAAATCTAAACTTGGCAAGGTAAAATCTGAATTTGATAAAGTCAAATTGCAGTATGATGAACTTGAGAAATACAACAAGATTGTGAAAGGTGAATTAACTCAATCTAAACAACAACTTGAGAGGCTATATTCAAATAGTGAAAAGATTAATGAGCAAGTATCTTATGGAAAACCATTCTATGACAAAATTGGTCTTGGATTTAACATATTGAAGATAGTTAGTGAAAGCAAGAAACTAGATCTGAATGTATGTGAAATTAGTGAAGAAAAGAAGTTAGATGAGAACAAATCTGAAGATGCACCTAAGCAAGAAGAATCATCGAAGCAAGAAGATGCTCCTAAGCAAGAAGAATCACTGGAGCAAGAAGATGCACCGAAGCAAGATGAACCATCCAAAGGTATGCAAAGAGAATTCAAAGGTAGATGTTTTGCTTGTAATAATATTGGTCATATGAAGAGAGATTGTACAAGTAAACAATTCAAACCTCTTAATGGATATTGTTATAATTGTCATGGTTTTGGACATAGATCTATTGAATGTAGAAGATCTAAATTTATTGAGAATAATTACAATAGTAGAATGCCTAGAAATACTAACAATGCAGATCAAAGATCAACTAAACACATGAAAAGAGGAAATGGAATAGTATGTTACAGATGCAACAAAATTGGACATATTGCTAGAAATTGTAGGACACAAATCAATCACCAAACACCTAGATATGGAACCAATGAAATCATTTGTCAGATATGTAACAAGATTGGACAAACAACAAGATTTTGCAGAATGAACAATGGAGGTTATCATCATAACCCTAACCCTAGAAACTATGCAAGAAGGAATGAAAATGCAGGAAACAAAGAGAAAGGTGGCTATAGCAATGAAGATGAAGTAAAATTTGTTAAAGGCATAGATCAATAAGGTATGTTTAGCACAAAAGGTAATCAGGAAGGTAATGTATCTGATGATAAGAATGAGTGTTTACCCAACCCTTCTTTAAGTCCTTAAATTATGTAAATTTCTATAGTTTAGGAACTTAGAATTAGTGTAAGATTAGATTTTGAATGAGTTTAGTTTTGCACAGTTAGATGAAGGTTTTTTTTGTTATACTAATGCTATGGTTAAGTGCACAAAAAGAAATATTGTGTTTTGCGAGGTTGTAAGAAGATTTATGGTTGCAAGTTTACAGAATCAGCTTTTGACATTTTAGTGGCAAAAGAATTGAATGCGATGTCAAATTGAGTAAATGCTAAGTATTAAAAGATTGAAATCGAAGTTATTGTGATTATCAAGAGATTAGAAGTGATTTGGAAAGAAAAGAAAGAAGTTTGGAAGTGATTTGCAGAAGTTTGAAGTGTTGATCTAGAGAAAGCCCTAATTTTGTGAATTTGAGGTATTTATCTGACTAAGATCTTGAATCAGCTTAAGTAATCAGATATAATCATGGATGTGTCATTGATTCACAACATCAAGGATAAGAATAGACCTAGAACTAAGAAAGATCCAGTTGAACCCTCAAAAAGAGATGCTAGTTTAGCTTTATCATCTGTACCAAATGGAGTCCTTCATTTAGAGAATGTTAAAAGTTATCTTGGATGCAAATATGAAACCCTAAGGGAGAGTAATTTTAATGGTGAATATCAAAAATTGTACAATAAGGATATGTCAATGAAACAAGGTTATGAACATCTAGAAAATAATGAAATCATTGAGTACTCTATGAAATATGAATTTGATGATGAGGAGTGTACTAAGATCATTTTGAGTAGGATACATAATGGTAAATTTTGGTAAGAAGATAGAGTTATTGACATAACTGCAAACCTAATTCATGATGTGACCAGATTATCAAAAGTTGGTGCAATTCCACTGAATGAGAAAAATATGAGAAAGATTGTGATTGAAAACACCGGTTCAATATACAATGGCGGAGGTATAGTCATTAGTAAGATTAAGCAAGATGATCTAAAATACTTGTGTAAGATTTTGACATCAAAATTCTATGGAAGTTCTAGAGAAGATGATATGCCAGTAGGTATGGTATACATTTCTTATTTGATGTGTGTCGAGAAGAAGCCTGTGGATATGTGTGAAATTCTGAGAATACGGTTGAATGAGAATTTGGAAAAGATAAAGAAAGCTAAATACACTCACTTTAGATTTTCCTCATTGGTTACTTACATGTTCTTCCACTTGCTAAGAATATTTCCTTACACTATTGATTGGAATGATGGTGAGAATACTATGGAAAGAATCAATAAAGTTTATATGAAACATCTTATTGAGAAGGTTAATGACAGTGTAAAGTTAGTGTTGAAAACTTTTCAGAACATTATGGTAAACAGATCAAGAATTCCTCCATCCCTAGTTGAGAAATACAAAGATGATATATGTTTTATGGTTGATACTAATTTCACTTACATTCAGGCATTAGAACCTAGACATGAATTCATAGACCCTCTTGGCTATGAAATCTCTGAAGTTGAAATAGAAGGATATGTTAGTAGATTGTTGAAAAGTAAAGTGGATGCTCATAGCAATAGATTTGGAACATATGATGGAAACTTTGATTCAACAAAGACACTTAAGGAAGAGAAACAATCAAAGAAGAGAGTGCAATCTACAATAAAGAAAATTCTAAAAGAATCAGGTATGAGTGAGCAGGAATTTAATATTGCAAGAAAGACTATAGAAGCAATAAGGCAAAGTGAGATACTATCAGTCCCACCTTTGGCATCAAGTGTAGAACCTATTCAAGTTAAGGTAAAGGTTGAAGAACTTGAGAAGGAGCAAGAAATTAGTCAGATAGAGAAACCCTCTTCTTCAGCACCATGCAAAAGAATGAAGGCAAGTGCTTCAGGACCGGGTAAAAGACAAAAAATAATTGTTCCACCAGTACCTAAAAGAGTTGCAGAGTTAAAAGATGATGAAGTAACAATAAAGAAGAAATCATGGAAACCAAGGATAGAAAGAGTTAATGAAGATATAATGCAGCATGGAGACTTTACCAAGATGAACAAATACTATGATTTATATGGATCCTTTGATAGATTAAATCTAGAGAATGCAATGGTTACACATATGATTTTAACAAACAAGAAATTTGATACTATTCATGGAAAGATACCAGAAGATTTGTACAACAAACTTGTGAGAAGAAAGATGAGAGCACAAGAAGAAGATACTAAAATGAGAGAGAATGTGATAAGATAGTTTTGTGACATAAGAGATGATGACCAACTTAAACAGATCCTCAAGCCACTTGAAACCCTATTAAGAACCAAAAGAAGAACTATACAAATAACGGGAGGTCAGTATGAACAAGTAAAGATTGAAACTAAATAGGCAGTTGTGTGAGTGCTAGCAAACTTGGTAGCAAGAAAAGATAGCAAAGATCAATCAGTTGCAGAACTAGTAGAGAAATAGAGTTCAGAACAGGCAGAGGCAGCAGCAGAGGTAGTTGAAGTTGAAGATATTCCCTCTTCTATAAACATTGGCATAGAATCTGTGGACATTGAAGGAACAAAAGTTACTTTAGATCTAGATGATACGGTACTCAACAGTTTGGATAACATTGTTGACAATTTGGCTTTGGGAGAGCAAGAAAAGAGGATTGAAATAGAGACTACACGAACAAAAGAGAAAATGGAAACCGAGGCCCATACACCTACTGAACCACAAGAAGACATCAGTCTTACTCCTAAGATTGGAAAGGAGAAAGGAATAGGAACATTGATTGAAGATTTGAGCAAGGAGGTTGATGACGATGATCAATTAGAGTTGATCACTTCTTTGAACAAAATTATTGGAAAGAACAAGAAAATTAAGAATTTGGAAGGTAGCCTGAAAGATTTGACTGAGAAGCTACAAAGTGTTATATCTACAAAAGTTTTTGATTCAGACCCACTTGAAAGAGCAAAAATGGTAATAAATTCTTTTGATGTTGAGCTCACTAATTTGACTGATATTGCTAAGGTTAAGGCTCAGGTAGCTTATGAAGCTGAGATGTTGTAGAATATAAGTCAGAATATCAATAATGACATTGACAGGCTTGACAAACACATTAAGAACTTAAGGAAACATCTTGAGACTAGAAAGTGTTTGTACATTCAATGTACAAAATCTAAAAATATAATAATTGAGGAAGAAAAAAAGATAAAAGAGAAGCGAGATGAAATTGCAGCAGAGACAAACTCAATGGCCAGCACAAACATAAAGATTAGTGCAGTTGAGAAAAAGATCATAAAATTATGTGATGAGATAAGGACTTTGAATGATGAGAAGAACAAGAAAATTATCAGGATAAACATCTTGAGAGAGCATGTCTCAATCAAGTTGACTATTATAGAAGAGCAGCTAGAAGAATGTCTTACTGCTAAGACATCATTTCAAAAGTTCAATTTTGAATCCCTTCAAGCTTGTCAGATTGCAGCATATGGATTGAGTACTTTAATTAATGTAGCAGAATCAATTAAGAAGGCATGAGAGAAAGATTTTGAGGCTTGGAAGTTAGATTTTCTAGATTGTGTTGCAAGCCTACCGGCTTTGCAATAAGACAGTAAGGTAAAAATTTTGACACAATTTTGTATATTCCTTTCCACCCTTTATTTTGTCATTGTTGTCAAAGGGGGAGAGATACTTAGAAAATTGTCTATATATGATAAGGAAGGATACTCATAGGGGGATTTCTATGGAGTATTATGAAGTATTATAGATTATGTGCATATTTTGAGGAGATATAAGGATAGTATACTTATTTTATACTATGGCCATAATTTTGATACAAATTTTGAGATTTTGACTTGTACACTTAGCCAATTTTCTCATATGTTGCCACCAATGATAAAGGGGGAGATTGTTGGCAATTTGGCTAAGGTATGTACATGGATGTTGTCATTATGGAAACATATGTTCCCTATGAAGATCGCATAAGCTGGAAAGTAAGTATGGAAGATTGCAGACTAAAATTGTCTAAGTATGAAACAGTATTTTTGACAAAGCACCCGATACAGTTTGTTTTGGTGACATTCACTGGAGCATGATCAAAGTTTGCACAGTTGAAGATAGACTCTATGGTGTCTAAGGATACCCCATCTCAGTGCACAAAAGAGTACAGATAGTACGGACAAAGTTATGATTGTTTTACCGATGATAGAGTACAGCCGATAGAGGAGTTTTGAAGACAAAACTAGTAAATGAATTAAGGGATTATTTTTCTTGTCAAAATAATGAGTTAATATTATAAAGAGATGACATCCTAGATGTTTACTCTTGGATAAAGATATGCAAGCTGACAAGAGAAAGATATTATGTTTGTATCTTGTATAAATAAAGATGTACTGAACATACTTGAAATGTAACATGTAACTTGTGAAAGTTGTATATTGTGATAGCAGTGAAAGTTGTTGATGTGAAGTTGTAAGTAGTACCATATTTTAATTAGTAAACATTTGTATTACTTGTTTGGGTAGTGAGCTCATTTTGTAATCAGGTTTTGTATCTACAACTCCTAATAGGGTTGAGGCTTCTAACAAGGCCTATAGTCCCTTAACCAGGACTGATACACTATATGATTGTAACATGCTCCTAACAGGGTCAACATCCTTAACAAGATATCTTTTGATTAGTGTATCTTTGTGGGTACCATCCCCACTGGGGTTTTCCCTTGGCTAGGGTTTCCTCGAGAATATATCATGTGTTATGAGTTCTTTACATTTACTATTATGTATGCTATTTAGTTTCTTATGCTTTAAAGTAATCTGTTATATCCATAAGTGGGAAAAAGTAAAAGTTTGTGAAATACTAATTCACCCCCCCCCCTCTCAGTATTTCCTATTTCTAACATAGCCAAACCACTACTATGTTTTTCCTTTATCAAATTGGTTCTCATTGATCCTCTTGGTATGCATAACTAAATACCCTTAAACGATATACCTTCTTGAATGAAATAGTCTTCCCATTTAGTACTCGATTGATCTTGAATAGGTGCTATACTCTTTCTCCACAGTTTAGAAAAATCAGTTGTTGTTATTTTCATGATCATATATATATATATATATATATATATATATAAAGAAAATAATAAAAAATATATATATAGGTTTTGGATTTAAAAAAATTTAGTATGTTTATTAAAAGGGGGATGTGTTTTTTAAAAAAAAATTATTTTTTTGTTTTAAAAGAAACACATCCCCCTTTTAATAAACATACTAAAAAAAAAAAGATTTACTCCAAAACCTATATATATATATATATATATATATATATATATATATATATATATATATATAATTTTCTTTTAATATATATATATGATCATGAAAATAACAGCAACTAATTTACTAACAGTAAAGCAGGGATCACATTTTTTTTGAATTGATTTGTAAAAATAAATAGGTAAACCTATTAACCAAATTTCCAAAGAGGTGTTATCTAGGATTAAAAAAATCAAAATTTCAAATCAACTATAAATGTTTACAAACCCTATTTTCCAAACCTAGGGTTTTCAATTGATTCAAATTTCCTCAAAAAAATATCAATGAATATCAATTCAACCAAGATTTCACAAAAATCCAATTTAATGAAATCTAATTATGAAGACTTTGAAAAACAATGACTACATGCAGTAGGAAGAGAGAGAAGATTCGTAGAATAGAGATCCAGATAGGTAAATACAATAGGCAAGAAGAAAATAGTCTTTTCAAATTGCAAAACAACATAATCATAAAGAAAATCAAACCCTACCTCAAACACCGAAGAAATATTTGAATGAAGACCAGATCTGAAGACAAATTCCAAACTTTCAAGTTTTTCCCAAAATCGGATTCTCCACCAAAATCCTTCAACCTGTCTTCCAAAAATTTCTCAACCTCTCTCCCCAAAATCATGACCAAAACTCCAACATATAGAAATTCCCATTCCACATGCGAGAGTTTGGAACTTGAATCCACCAAAAGGCTTTGCATGAATTAGACTTTGATTTGTAGTTCAATTTCAGTTGAACTCAAGTCTCTCCTCCACTTTTCCTTTTGTTGAAAACACTTAACCAAAATTTAACTAATACCTTTAATTTAATTTAATCAATTCTAATTGTGCAACTTTAAAACATTCAATTAATTATTAATAAAATATTTAATCTAAAATGATTTCAACATGCTAAATTAATTCTTAAATTAACCAATGCATTTTAATTGAACAAAGGTTAAATTTACAATTAAATAATTCTAAGGTGAAGATACTTAATTAATTATCATTAATTAAATACTTCTACCACATAATAAACTAAAATTAACAATCACATTTAATTAATTTTACAATCAAATAATCTCTCATAGCTAAAAATGGAAAAGATCCAATTTATATAAAATTGCATCATTTAATCTAATTAAATAATCTAAATATAGAAAACACACCAACCACCTAAAACAAAAGCACCTATAGACCCACATTCATACTCAAGCAAGGGGTTATAAACTCCAATCCTCTAGATGATTTTAATAGGGTAGGATAACAGAATATTGTCCACTATTTCAAGACAATATCATGGCTTAGGTTAGAATTTGGACATGTGTTATCTCCCCTCTCTTACCATTTGAGATGTTATGATAGAGCACGCTCATCCTAACAATTTAGGGAATTCGATGCTCGGTACCTGCAAACCTGCATAAAAGACAAGAATGTACATACATGTATAGCTATATAACAGACAATGGAGGGGATTGTCCGATCATGTGGATCTTGTAAGAAAGTAACTATGACTTCATCCCTCAACCACATTAGGCACGTCAAATAGAAATATAAAACAAACACATCGACCATACACACGCAAGTATGAGGTTAGTAAAACCATAAGCATCAATGATTTCCTAACATATAAATCATCATCCTTACATAACCATAACATATTTAAAATCATAGATTATGTCTTGGGTTGTTTCCCTTTTCTTGGTGGTAGCATTCTTTCTTGGCTAGCTGGGGACTTTTAGCTAGTATCATTGGCTTTGTTTCTTTGTGAAGGGTTTGGGGTGTTTGAGCTAACATTTTGGCTGGACTGTTGTATTTATGGAACTCTTATAGTTTTATCTTCAGTTCCAGTATTGTAAAGGGTTTCGGGGTCCCTTCAAAACCTATTGTTACCTTAATCAAAAACATATTTAAAGTCAGACTATGGGAGGGGTATTACACAAAATCTCTCAGATCAAACCTTTTTGTAACAATTCTTGAATCTGTCGATTTAATTCCTGATTCTTAGTAGGTGTCAACCGATGCAGTGCCTTATTCAATAAACTAGCTCCAGGGATAAGATCCATGCAATGATCAATGCTTATCTTTGGTGGAAAACTATCAAGTACATTGTCAAAAATGATCTCCTTATACTCAATGAGTATCTTATCAATCTCTTCAGGGATGTTATCCTCTTTTTTCCCACTCGGTTTGTTAGGAATCGCAAAAAAACATGCATCATTCTTCTTCAAATCTTTAACAAACTTTCTTCCTTCCATCAAGAAAATTTTCACAGATGTAAAAACACTACTAACAGGTTCTTCAATCAAAGGTAACAAGACTTGCTTTCTCCCATTAGCCCAAATAGTCTACTTATGCAATCTCCCATCATATATAATATGTCTATCATATTGCCAAGGTCTACCTAACAAAATATGTCAACAATTCATAGGCATGATATCACATAACACCTTACCATAGTACTTTCCAATCTTCAAATTCACATAACATTGTTCACTTACCAATAATGTATGCTCATCCTTGATCCATGAAATCTGACAGGGCTTCGGGTGTTTCAACCTTTCCAACTACAACTTTGCAACCATTTCCTTAGATGTCAAATTCTTTGAGCTTCCACTATCAATGATTACCTTCCATACCTCATTTGCAACTCTACATCTAGTCTTGAACAAACTTTTCCTTACCAGATCTTCCTTATTACCTTCACTCCAAAGTTCTCTTCTTACTATCAAATTCTTTTTCTTCTCAAGTTCATTCGGTGAATCTTCTTGCACCAAAGCATTTATACTGCTACCAACCTTCTTATTTGCATGTGTACACTCAAGTTACCTATGTCCTTCTTCTCCATAGTTGTAACAAGTTCTTTAGAATCCACCTCTTTTATAACCACCTCGGTGATTACTGCCTATTCCTCTAAAAGAACTTTCACCTTTCCACTCGGTCTTTCCTTTATCCAGATTTGTTTTGTCTTGATCAGATCTATTATTTTCAGCATAAGATCTACCTCTTCCTCTAGGAAATCTACCACCTCTTCCTCTTTATCTTTTCTCATGTCTTTTGTTCAATTTCTCCTTGGCTTTTAGGGAAAACTAATAAGCTTCTTCAATGCTTTCCAACTTAACCAAACTGATTTCTTCTTGGATGGAAACTCTTAACCCATTCAGGTATCTATCAATTCTTTCCACTTCATCTTCATCATGTCTAGATCTGATATCTAACCTATAGAATTCCTCAGTATATTCTTTTCCCAAGCTATCTTTCTACCTCAAACTTTTCATTCTCCTAACTAGGTTAATCTGATAATCACATGGTAAGAATTATTCACCATTTTGATCCACACCTTGATTTTATCCTTTCCTCTTTCTATCCAACTGTAAATGCTCCCACCACAAGGATGCATGACTCTTAAACTTTGTGCTTGCAATATTCACCTTCTTTTCCTTAGGGAAATTTTTATACTCAAAATACTTCTCCATCTCAGTGATCCATTCCACCAACCCATCTGAATCCAGCTTTCCATTGTATTCAAGAGGATTGAAATGTGCTATAGACTTCAGATTTGTCAAAACTTTTGATAATCTTTCCTCTCCCTGATCCATCGCAGGTGTAGGTTAGGCTTCACTGTGTTCCTCTTCAACTTCTTCATCACTAACATCTTCAAGATGTCCTCTTTGTTGGGATATCTCAACAACTTCTAATCTAGCAACAAGTTGTCTCAACATGTCTACCAATCTTGGATCTGCATCTTGCCTCCCACGAACCATCTTGAAACCCTCTGCAATTGCAGGTTAGATCGCAATCTTCTACCCCACAACAAATATCAACTAGGGTTTTATCAATAAGGAAACCTCAAACCTAGATTCACAAATCTAGATCTAGATCTCACACTCACTCTAATACCACCTAAGGCAAGGTGGGGTATGGAAGAGGGGCCAAAGGCACACCCTAATCCAAATCCTCCTTCTAGAGATCACACACACAATCAATTGCACAACAAGAGAGAGAGAGAGGTATAGATTCTTATATTTCATCAAGTTGATTCATACATGTCGAGATGTAAGGCCTTCTTGATTAAGGCTAGATACATCAATTTAATTACAATAGACTTCCAGCATGTGAGGATTCGGAAACTACTTTTAATATTCTAACTCCTAACTGCTACCAACTGATCTCCTAAAACTACAACCAATGATCACATTATATACAAGAGGCTATCGAAATAATTCGGCCTTCAGATCCACCATTAATAGAAGGAATGACTAGATCAAGGTCTACATGCTTCACAATGATCGATGCCAACATCAAAATTGTGACCACAATTAAATGCACAAGTTGGACTCAACAGAAAACTAAAACAAACAGCTCAATAAGAAAGGTTAACCAAGCACTGAGGAATTAACCAATCCACTCGGTTAAAGAAGGAATCGAGCAAGTACCAAGCCAACTCAATCAAAGAAGGAACCAAGCAACATAGAAAAGTCAAACTTGTTTTTGGTGACACAGGGTTTCCAAGGACCCGAGATGCTCTTGCATCACATTATTTTGCACACATACCTCACATCATTCTACTCAATCTTACTAATTACTATTCCTCTTCCATTGTATGAAGACTTAGTGTTATCTAGCATTGTTTTCTTCACATTCTTTTCATTTAATGGAATTTCACCTTTGTTAGACAATCATGTTACCTCATGTATTAGATCAGCTATAATTTTTATTACTCTATCATCCAACCAAAACTTCCCATTATGAATTCTTCTTAAAATGATATTTTCCCATTCATCATTATGAAATTCATATTGAAACATGTACTTACTGATGTCAAGTTGACCTAAATGTTCATATCCTTCCCTATAGGTCATATCCTATTTGTATATATTTTCATACTCCTCATTCGTATTACTGTCTCCTACAGTCTCAAATTTACATTTCAAATACCCTTTCACATCTTCCAAATGTAAAACACCATCTGGTATAGCTGATAAAGCTAAACTAGGGTCTTCTTCGGAGGGTTCTAATGATTCCTTTCTCACCTTAGGTCTAGGTGTGTCCTTAATTCTATGAACTAGGGATACATCCATGAATGCACTAAAAACTAACTATTTTAACATAAACACTTAGTAAAATACCTTGGAATCATGATTTAGGGCTTCCACATAGATCTGGCAAAAATTTGTCTCCAAATCTTGCTAACTACTTTCAATCTCCACTGGTTAGCTCTCTAAGACTCTTTTAAATACTTGAATGATGAAATAATGTCAATAATCCACTTTTATCTATCAAATCATTCAAGACATTATCTTCGCATTAATTTCATAAGTGTATACATGCCAAGAAGTTGTTATTGGTTTCCTACAAAATGTCTTTCTCTTCATGTGATCGCATGCATGCTCATAAATTCATGCACTATTAACCATAGCTTCCTTATATCACTTACTAGCTCATATTAACTTTGCAAGGCTTGGTGCAATTTATTCTAAACTCTATGTTATTCTAATGCATAATTCATGAAATTTGATGCTTAATTAGTTTGAGATGGGTTCAGAATGGATTCAAACTTACTCTCAAACACTTCACCTGGCTGACTTCCTAATATTGTAGATGCACTTTCTTGATCTGTAGCTTTGACAAATATAACTTCTTCCATGTTATTGCTATTTCCTTTTTGACTGTTGTTGTTATCCATATTTCTTCTAGTGTAGTTCACATTTCTTCTAGGATTAGGATTCCTCATATTGTTCATTCTACAATATCTCGCTATGTGACCCATGTTATTAAAAATCTGAAAAACTATAAAATTGTTTCCATATCTCGATCCTAGCTAACTAATTTGTGATCTACAACTTCTGGCAATATGTCCAAATTTGTTGCATCTATAACACACAACTCTATTTCTTATGTTGTTTGTTTCTCCAATAGGTCTTTTATCTACAGAGTTAGTATTTCTAAACATTCTACTATTATTTGTATAATTAGATCTAGGTTTCTTACAATCAATAGCTCTATGTCCAAAACCATGACAATTATAACAATAACCAGAGATAGGTTTGAATTTCTTACCTATAAAATCTATTTTCATGTGTCCAAATGAATTGCATGAAAAAAATTTACCTTTTAATTCACTTCACATTTCTTTAGGTGATCCATTTTGCTTAGGTTGGTTAAGTACAGCTTCAGATTGGTTAGATTCATCTTTGTTTTGTTTTTCTTCTAATTTGTTCTCAGCTTGTTGAATTTTTGGATCTGGTTCTTTACATTCTTCAATATTCTTTGAGAAATTTTCATCAAATTATCCAAGACCACTTTTATCATAAGAAGGTTTCTGATAAGAAATCTGATCATTAATTTTTCACTACTGGAATATAGTTTCTCTAGATGTTGTTTGGATTGAGTTAGTTCTCCTTTCACAATTGTTTTGTATTTCTCAAGTTTAGCATACTGCAACTTTGTAGTCTCAAATTTAGATGTTACTTTGGTAAGTTTAGATCTCAAATCTAGATTTTCAGACTTCGGATTTGATTCAACTTTGTTGTTATCATCTTTCAGGCTTAACTTTAGGTCTACAATATTTAGTTCATGCTTTAGGATCTCATTCTATTTTTTTAGTTTTGAAAATTCATCACTATACTTAATTTGACTTGTAGGTTCTTTCATTGATTTTAGATCTTCTATCTTGTCTTTTAGTTTCTATATGTATTCTTTTGCATTATCATATGTGTCCTTCAAAGTATCTCTTTCCTTAGTAAGAATGTCAATCTATTCAAGAGCTTCATCTAGGTTTTTTTGTAATTGATCCATATCTATAGAGATCTTACTCAAGTTGTTAGGCCTTCTCAAAGTAATTGTGCTCTAATACCAATTGTTAGAAATAGGAAATAATAAGAGGATGGGTGAATCAGTATTTCACAAACTTTTACTTTTTCCCACTTATGGATATATGAATTTAACTTGTAACTTGCATAAGAAACTAAACTAAATAAACTGAATAATAAGTACAACCATAAAATAAAAGAACTCATAACACCATGTGTTAGAATAACTGAGAGGGGGGTGAATCAGTTATCCACAGTCCCAAATCAAAATGTATAATCCAAAACAATTTACTCAAACTTATGTAGCTTAGTAACATAAAATACTATATTGTCTGTGCTTTTACTGATTACCAGTCAATAACATATAATGATTACTGATCAAATCCAACATTCAATATGTAAATTATAATAACAAATAATCACCAGAATGAACATATAACACAAAAGATTTAACATGGAAACATTGTGAAGGGAAAAACCACCTGGGACCGACAACCCAAAAATTGTTCACTCTTTTGAAGTGAGGTTGGTGAAGACCCAACCCTTTTAAAGGTTACAAACACACTGTGAGGTGTGACCTTGTTAGAGGATTTTAGACCAACCATTATTATCCAACCAGCATTCACTATGGGGTTGATAGGATAACAAATGTACATTCTATGAATGACATTACAAGACTTTCAAGTCTGTTATCACCATGTAAAATTTTTCAGCTCTATGATAGTGTTTCGAAGTAGTCTGAGATTATTGACCTAGTGGTATTTTTCTTCAAGGTGTAAACCCTATGCTTTACCCAAAGCCCTAACTCATCCTAGGTTGTTATGTTTCCGCGTTACCTTTTTGAGTCACTAATCTTTTCATAAAACATGTGCTAATATCTTGACTCACTTTATTCATTGTTTATGTGTCAAGGTGGTTAGGCTTTCGAACCATCAACCCCTTTTATTTAAATAAATCTGCCAAAGCCTAAGTTTTAGATTATTTTTTCTTGAAGGAAAGCCTTTTAAAAATGTGTGGTTTTTGTTGCATCGCAAGACTACTCTTTGTCATATTCCTTGACATGTGAAATGGTGACTACGTGCCACCTGTCCTTGCGGGGCCATTTGATTTTATAATGTGTTGGCCCTTAATGAGAGAATCTAATCCATAGTTGTCGTTACACCGCCGGACCAAGATGCATGTCTTTTATGCATCACAATATAGCGATGAACATCAAATTGCCTTTTGATGAGTAAAGTTCATGGTGGGTCCTGACACTGTCAGGTCGTATTCTCGTGTAAGATTTTTATTGGCTATCAGCAGTATTGAGGTGATGGTTGTCAGAATCTTTCAAAATTGATATTAAAGATGACAGATCTTCCACTTGTCATTTTTTTGCAACGTGTTGTCTTCTGGTTCGATGTTCAGTTGGATGATGTGTCACCTTGGGACCTAAGTAGTATAAAGATTAAGGTCTGGAAAGATCTTACAGTTATCGCTATACCGTTAAGATGAGATGCATGTCTTTTATGCATCACGGTATAGCAATGACCATTGATCTTGCCCAAGGTTATGAACTATTTAGTGGGTCCTCGGTTGTCAAAACTTTTATTGATGTGTTTCTTTTTGATTGGCCCATGGTGCTAATGATGAGTTTTGATTGCCAAGTGTTTCTGACACCACAGATGATGCAGGATTTTTTGGCTTTCTGGCTTATCCGAGGTGCCATCTCCTAATTCATCAAAGGTTTTTAAAGGTGTTCAGTGGGGCTAAGGTTTTGTTAAGTTCTGGTGATCATCCGATTAGAGTGCATCTATAGTGGTTGTTATATCTGAGGTTGGTATCTCTGACAGGTTTTGGATTGCACTTTAGCGACATGATGACACCTATCTATTCTAGGCAAAAATAAAGATTGTTGTTAAAGTCTTTCCACCTAGCATTTTGAAATGTTCTCATTGGTTGAGAACTGACTTAGGGAAAAGTAAACAAGGCTTTACTATTTGACATGCTGACCGTCTGATGCACCGACATAGAAATTTATCGACGGCCCAAATTCAATTTTTTTGCTTAGTGACATTTTTCACGTCCTATGAATGCAGAGGCTACCAACTTTCAGTAATGGCAGATTTGTTGTGCTACGTGCGGGTAAATTGCAAGCGGTTGGCTACGCTATACAACACAATTCAACTATTGTTTCTAATTACCGTTTCAATAAGCTCTCTAGCGACTGGATTTCTTTCTCTAAGAGATTTCAAGTGAAGAATTTGCAAGTGCCTGGTAGGTCTACTCTATGGATTTAAAAGAATTGCTTGAAGTTTGTGAAGAATTTGTGAAGGATTTTGTGTTGATAATTTCTAGGGTTTTTGTTGAATACTCATATATTATTGTAAGAGCCCTAGTTTCAAGATGCCGCCCAACAGGAATTTCTCTGGTCAAATAGAGTATAATAAGAGATGGATTTTTGAGGATTTAATGCAGTTACTTCCTCATTCAGAGACTGGGGCTGCTAAGATGAAAGAACTAGTTCCAAGAAACCCTAGAGATTCAGTTGTAGATGATCTCCATGATAGGGGAAACTGGATGAGAGATGCCAAGGTGGGTGAAAATCATAACGGTCTTATTCTTTTCAAGTCAGCCTATTCACAAAGGAATGCTTGTGCCCCCTTGAGTAATATATGGCAGTTTGATATGGGGAGGTTAGTTGTTCCTGGTGTTTTTATGGATACTGAGTTATTAATTCAAATACCTAAGTGCTATGATCCTGTAACAAAGTGTGTCAAAGATATAAATGGTAGAGACCTAATCAGCATCATAGAGGATGAGATTAGGGAAGTATTTTCATTGAATGAACCATCTATGGGGTTAGAGAAGATAGATTTCACAGAGTTTACTAAAATCTATGAAGCGCAAAAGGATTATCTAAGGTCAGGGCCTTTGAGGTAATTTTTTTTATCAAATAGGATCACTATGTGCTATCAGTGCAAGCACACCAGAGCCCTTTAGATTAGACTTATTCAGTAAAAGGGCACAGGAAGTTTATAAATATTTGACTTTGATTCTAGGGCATGATGAGGCAACTCATATGCTAGTACCTTATATGTTCATGATGGTATAGTCACTGCACCCCCAATTAGCCCTTATTTTTTACTTTGCATCTTATTTTGCTGATATAATCCATGAAGGGTTGATGGGAATCAAAAATATCAAGGTGTCTAGACCTTTTGGATGGTACTCAATGCTCATGCACATGTTTCTATACAAGGGTGATGAATATTTTGGTACAACAATAGATATTGTGAAGGAAAGGAATGGAGAGTTTCTTCCAATGTAACTGTGGACTACAGCTCTATCATGGGACAGAATTGATGCCAGCTATCTTATCTTTGATAGATATTTTGCCTCTAGACTTAGAGCTCTTTTACATTTTGACAATCCAAGGATTCCAAGAGAGTTGTTGAGGCTAATTAGGCCAAAGGAGTTTTGCCAGGATATTACTATTGTTCGCAATTTTGGGGATATTATCTTATATCTAGTTTCCACAGTTTTCAGAGTGTATGGTTGCAAGGTGGCACCTTATATTTTACATTATCAAGTCCCATTGAAGTTGGGATATGCAAAAATTCTAAGGCAAATTGGAGACTTGCAGGAGTTCGTTCTCACTGGTAAAGGAAGGGGAACCTTTTTCCTAGGCATAACCATAGCACACCAATATGTGATCACAAAAGGAGGATGGGTGCATTTGAATAAGGTTTTATAGCCCTATAGAATGTCTAAAGAAGTGGTGAGGTGTGTAGATACTGAAGGTTTTCTCTCAGGAGTATTTAGAGATAAAGTGAGGTGTGCTCTTATTGAACATCAATTTAATTTTCCTGAGGATGTAATCAGAAATGAGTTTGATCTTCAAACTTAGGAGATCAAGAAAGAGAAATGGGTCATTTACAAAAAGACTATAGATTTTATTTAGAATTTTGATAGAGCTTATGACCCATTGAAGGGGTTTGAACCATGGGCAAGGAAAGTGGATGCCCTTATGGAACATTTTGAAGGCATCATGCATGCAGCCAATGAAAAAAGGGTAGCAGTGACTAAGATAGACCCTGAGATGGCTAGGCAAATTTTAAGTCAACCTAAATACATGAAATTGACCCCAAGGGGAATTTATACAATGCAAAGAAGAAGTGGTTACACTATTCTCCTACCACCACAACAAAGAAGTGAAGATATCCCTTCTACTTCAAGAGGGAAAAGGCCTATTGATGATCCACCAGTGCAAGAACCCTCTCCAAAAAGGAAGAAATAGGAAGAAGTAAGACTAGGAGAAGAGGCTTATTCACCTTCTCAATCCCCTACTCAATTGGATGAACATGGGGTGGTAGAGCAGCTTGTGTAGTTAAGAAATGAAGGAAACATTTTTGTTTCTAGTGAAGATTTATAGGAAGGAATGCCTAAGGCACCTAAGGAGGTGGCCATGGATCTTTCAATAGAAGAGTTTGATGATAAATAGATGGACCCTATTCTAAAACAAGCCACAGACTCCTTCCTTGCCGATGATAAGTTTATTAAGACCAGGGCATTTTCCCAATTTCTTTGGAGAATGAAAATAAATCAATTTAAGGAGATATGTGAAAAGAAGAAAGAAGAGTCCCCTCCTAGGGATGTCATAGAAATAGAAAATGAGACCAAGGTAGAAATGGTCAAAAAATTTGATAAAATTACTCCAGAGGAAGGGAGGGCCATGGTTCATACAGTAAGGGTACTAATTCTACCAGAATGGGACATTGCTAATGCAATTGTCTTTCACCAAGTAAGAAAAAGCAAAGTGAAGACTCTTACTATAGCAAAACAAGCTGTAAGAAGATTTTCTTTCTTCGAGGATCATGCTACTCTTATGATGTGGTCTCTAAATAAGGATGAAAATAAAGGGAAAAGAAAGGATCTCTCTGAAGGATATACAGGCGGTTTGTTAGTCTAGAGGGTAGGAGAAACATCTAGAGTTGAAGCATCAAATTTGATTTTAGAAACTACCAAATTTAATGCCCAAGTGGTAGAGAAAGATTCTAGAGAGAAGGAAGAGCTTAGGCTCAAATTTGAAATGGTTCTCAAATCCTAGAATGAGCTCAAGGTTGAGCTAATTCAGAAGGACAAATTGATTGCACAATTATCAGGACCCTTAGATCATAGGTCTCCCTAGTTGGTGATTTCTGATAGACCTATAGTGGCTTCATCTTCAAGCCCAATTGTTGAATTTCTACCTTGACCACTACCAGATACAAGCTTGGATTCAAGGATCACCTTGGAGAAGCAAAGATTGACAGAAGAAACAAATATGTTGAGGGAAATAAGGGTACAATTGGAGAAATAGAAGGATGAGAACATAAAGGCCACAGCTTTAGCAAACCAAAAATATGAAGAAAAGATAACAAATGCAATCATATAGTTTGCTATTGATTTAAAGCCCTCCATTCACCATGGCCATGCTAGTAAGTTATATTCATTATTTGAAATTTTAAATAAGGAGAAGAGGGAGTTGTCACTAATTTTGAAGAAGTGGATTGAAAGGTCTCCCAATATAAAGTTATTTCATATGCTATCAAAAGGACAGGAGGATCTTGATCCATTAATTAAGCCAATGCACCAAGTTATAAAGAAAATGGTACAGTTTGGGATCATTTTGGATGGTTTTATTAGAAAATCAAGCATGTTGAAAGCTGAACTGATGCTTTCAAACTATGAATTGGTTCCTACTATTTTCATAGATAAAGGAAAATTTAAAGAGGCACATCAATGGAGGGAAGAAATGGATGTGCTTTTATCAGCAAGGGTGACTGGTGTCTTAAGTGGAAATGTTTCTTTTATTAATGTTATTAAGTTATTGATTAATGCTAAGTCAATGTTTGACAGTTTTCAGTTTAAGGTCACTCAGATAGAAAATCAGTGGGAACAATTATCAAAGAAAAAGGCTGAATTCGCCAATTTTGAGTTCCCGAGTGAAGAGGTGTATGATAGGTGGAGGTATCAATATATGCCTCATGTTCAAAAGGATAGTATTCCACCAACTTCTTAGATTGGGCATAGATAGATATTTTTTGGTAACAATAGTTGGTGAGATATTTTGAAGACATTTATTACAGGGTGAACAGCGAGGAGCATAGGATAGATTTCATGAAGGCAACTAGATACAGCAAAAGAAGCATAAAATGGGGCAGTGTTCCTACAATATCTCATCTACTTTGACAGTGTATTTATTGTAAATATGTAAAAGTTGTTGTAAAGTTTTTCTAGATTAAAATATGTAACCCTAGAATGATCAGTGGGTTGTTGCATTTCCTTATATATAAAGGATTTTTCATGATCATTCTAGGCATTGAGAGCTTAGGAGAAAAAGAGAGAAATTTTGAAAACCTAACACTGAGTCAGGGATTGTAAATTTTGTATCATTCTATCAGAGAAATAGAGAAAAAGTACAGGTTGCTACTGTTATTTTGCAAGCTTTGTTCAGGATTTGATCTATGCAACATTTAAAGGGTGACCTTAATATGAATCTTGGATCTTTGTCTCTCCTGTGAGTTTGCTGAGTAAATTTTTAAGTCTCTTTGAGGTTTATATGTATGTGTTTGAACTTTGAGTTCTGATCTAGGATTGGATTAAAATTGCTTTGAGTTTGTTGCATGTTTACTGAATCTATTCAAGGATTTCTAAAAGTAGGAAAGATTTGGAGTAGTTTATATTTAAGTTCAAAACCCACCTTTCATAAAAAAAAACTATTGTATTCATTCTATTTTCTGATATATTGCCCAATGGATAAGGCACTAGCTTTAATCTTCCTATCTTATCTTTGTATGGAATGATTGGAATCTTGTAATCCTAAAAAACATTGAATTAATACCAGTCTTTTACTTTTATTTTACTTTATATGTATTATCGTACCCAGTGATGGAGAGTCAATGAATAATAGGTTGTTATTTAGTACTTTCTCACTGTTATTTGTTGTAAGATCCAATAATTAGTAAGGGGCAGAGTTAAAATAAATTGGATCAGGTGCACCCGCCTTGGTTTTACAAAGCCAGAAGCAGAAGAGGGTATTTTTATCCCTATAGTTGGTCCAGTTGTCTTGTAGAGCTCTCATACTTGGAACTAACCATTCCTAATACTAGTCTCAAGGCATATTGGTAGCTCTAGTTGGCATAAGCATTTTCAAGCACCAATAAAAGGGCCACTCTACTGGGGAAAGATATTATAATCATAAGCAAATAGTGCAAGTTCCAAATTGAGCTAGACTCCTAACTTGCCTATTTTAATCATTTGATATCCCTTGTGTAATAAATTAGTTATAAACAACACGGGTAGAAGTAGAGCTAGACTCCTGGCCGGCTTGTTTATCATATCCAGTAGTTTTCCATTAAAATATATAAGAGTCAGTTTCAAAAGTTTCAATATCTTCTCACCAAATTGTGAGTGGTGACTCTAAAAACAATTATGTACTAGTGCTTTAATAATCATGAGTTCCAGAAACACAAGGTCTTGGAGAAAGGATCACCTAGAGGAAAATCTGCAAGACGGGCTTCCTCCCACATCTAGAAGAACCCAGGTTAGGAGAGAAAAGGATACTGATGATATGTCTCTTATCTGGAAACAAAAAGAAAACCCAAGGCAGGGAAATATTGCTCCTCCTAGTCAGCAAGGAAATGCCTCAGAATATGAGGAGGCAATTGATTTAGGCCTAAACCAATATGAGGATTATTATTCCCCCACAGAGAGGGAGGGTGAAAGACCACCCCAAAATAGGAGAATGATCCCTAAAAAATAGCATGGAATGAAGGGAAGATCTAGAAGTAGAAGTAGAAGTGAACAAGATTTTCTTCCCCCCTTCACCTTGGGTTCAACATTACCCCAATGCCTCCATGAATCTCAAAATCAACAAGAAGAGCCTCAAGCACAACAAGCTAAATTTGAAACAACTTTTCCTAATTCTGAAGAAATATTTAAGGAAGTGTATGAATTGGAAAGGAGGATTCAAGAGGAAGCAACTATCAGGCAACAAAGAGAAAAGGAAAAAGAAGAAAAGCTTAGACATGCTATGATAAGAGCTGATCAATTGAAAAGGCAATTGCTAGATTTAGAGGCTATAAACTATGTCCCTATCCCTGAGCAAACAAAGGAATTGCATGTTGTCCATAAGACATTTGAAACAAGAGTTCCCAAAGATAAAGGGAAACAAAAAGAAAAAGGCATTTCAATTAAGGAACTTGTAGCCCCTAAAATCCCTAAAGACCAGGCCTTAAGACTCGAAGCCAACCTTGAAAAGGCCAAAAGGGAACAGGAATTGTTAGCTAAGGAGCTTGAAATGGTAGAATTAGAAGCTGCAACATTAGAAATGAAGAAGAAGATTGATTTTCTTAGAAGATTTGTAGGGCCTACAAATTTTGCTAGTTCTACCATGACACAAGGAGAAAATGTTGCAAATGTAACAAATCAAACAACAAATGTACCCCCACCAGGTGGACTTGGAATTGCTACCACTACAAATAATAATGCATCTACATCTCAAGGTGCTAGTATTTTTAATACAGGGGTTATACATGAAAGGTGTAAGCAGTTGATTTTCACTAGTATCCCTAGTTATCCTAACCCTTTCCTTGAAGAAATTAGAAAGAAACTTCCTAAGTTTACTGGAAGCAATGTTGTTACTTGTGAGGAACACTTAAAGAATTTTATTGATGTCATTGATGATTACAATATTGTGCCTGATGATGTTATCATGAAATTGTTTGTGCAATCCCTAATAAAAGATTCAAGGGATTGGTTCAGGGCTTTGCCACATGGTAGCATAGGTTCATGGAATCAGCTTAGGAATTGTTTTAAGGAACAATATGGTGACAAAACACATGAAGGTTTTATGCTCAATGAATTTAACAACATAAAGAAAAACTTCAATGAGGATGTTGTTGAATTTAATGTCAGGTTTCAAAAAGCTATGCATAAGTTGTTGCAAGTTATCAGACTCGATGATAGGGTGTGTCTTGTCACATATTTAAATTCTTTTGACTCTAAGATGGGTTATCTTTTGAGGGATAAGAATCCAAGAAGTCTTGTTGAAGCTTATAAGTTAGCTATGAACATAGAAAGTAACAAAAGGATATCAGGGAAATTGGGAAGGAGGGAGGATAACCAATCTCCTTTGTTAAATAGAAAGGATCTAGGGAAACCTACAAGTGTCAAGCCTAAGGATGATGAATTCTAAAGCATATCTTAAAGGCAATCAAGGATTTAAAACCTGCCGAAAATAGAAATAAAGTTATAGGAGGGGATAAGCCTCCCTTCAATAATTTTAACAAAGCACTAAGAATGCAGAATTACCCTTACAACACTCAATGGAAAGATGGAAGGCCCATACTTCTTGAGAAAAAGGATAAACCAAATGATAGGACTCCTGATTATTGTGTCATATCCTAGAATGTTTCTACACATGAAGAGAAAGAATGTGATGAAGAACAGCCTTATGATGATCAGGATTGTGGAATGATTTCTTCCCATGTTTGGGATGAGGTGGATTCTGATGATGAAGATGAAAATCAAGATAGTCTTAATTCTCAGACTAAGACTGAGTTGTATCATCAGCAAATTTTGGTGAACCTGATACTCTCCAGTGTAATGTTGTAAAAGGTGAAGAGACAGTTACTTTAAGAAGGCCTTCTGATGAGGAAATTGCTTTAATAGTAGCAGATTTGGTTACTCAAGCAAAAACAAACTACAACTTGAGAAATAGAGTGATTGGTAGTCCAAATCAGAAGGCAGCTGGTATTTTCATCAAGAAGATAGATAAAGATGTAAAAAGTATCACAAGATAAGCCTAAAGCTACCAGTCCTATTGATAAAGTTAAAGTAAAGAAAAATGCTAAGCCTAACATTGTTTATAAGGTCAAACCCAAACCTACAACTGAGGAAGTGCCAGTTGTGAGAAAGGAAACTGAAATTCAAAATAAAAAAATTGCAGACATACCTAATCAGGAAATCAAGGAGGTTGCAGATTTAAGGCCCGATGTATCTGATTCAAAATATGTCCTAGTTGATATGAGCAAGTTATTATCTTAGATTACTATGAAGGTTCCATTTTTAGAGATGATGAGAATTGAAGAGCATAAAGAGAAGGCTCTAAATTGGGTTAATAGTGTGGTTCCCAGGGATTCCCAAAAAATTGAAGGAGTTGAAGAACAAATAACATCCTTGAATAATGAAAATGGAAACTGTACTCAGGAGATTGTTTCTAAAATTCCTCAAATCTATTTGGATACAAATGTTGTCAGTACCATAGTAGGAACAGTTGACCCTTTCTTTTTGACTCTACAGATAAATGGAAAGATGTTAAAAAATTGTATGATTGATTCTGGAGCATCCAATACTATTATGCCTACTGAGGTCATGAAATCTTTGGGATTAAAGGTGGAAACACCTCATGGTAGATGTCAGGCAATGGATTCAAGGGAGGTTCTAGTTTTAGGTACTATTAAGGCCTTACCTTACAGATTGGCTGTGTACCCTAGTAAACAACTAACAATGAGTGTCTTGGTAGTGGATATTCCTCCACAGTATGGGATGTTACTATCAAGAAAGTGGAGTGCATCTATGGGAGGCAGCATACAGTGTGACTTATCATTTTCTACTTTCAATTTTGAAGGGGAAAGTATCAAGGTTACTAGGGAATCTAGAACTCCACATGTGATTGAAGAAGAGGAGGATAACATGAATTGTTTTCTAGATACTGACATTAATGCCTTCAGAGTTGAAGATAAGGAGATACAAAATATTGATGAGCAAATCCACAAGTTGGAAAATTAGGAGGGATGGATTGACCTGGATAGTTTGTGGACCATTTACTTTGATGGAAAAAATAGCAAGGAGGTATCTAGAGCTAGAATATTGCTTATATCTCCTAATGGTAAAACTTTCAAATTCTCCTTTTCTTTGCTATTCTCATGTACAAATAATGTTGTAGAGTATGAGGCTTTGCTGATAGGCCTAAGGCTAGCATCAAGGTATGGCATAAAATGTTTGAAAGTAATAGGGGATTTAGAGTTAGTGGCTTCCCAAGTTAGATCAAAATATACTTCAAAAAATCAGAGGTTAAAGTAGTATAGGAATGCAGTGTGGGATGAGCTTGAAAGCTTTAGTGATTTTAATATTTGTTGGATGGAAAGAGGTCAGAATAGAATGGCAGACTTATTGGCTAATATAGCCCTTAGACCAAAAGATGTCACATTTGCAGATGTTTCTAAAATAGAGGTGCAGGCCAGGCCTTCTATCCCTGACAATCTAGATAATTGGAAAGTTTTTTCTGATGACCAAGATATACTCAGGTTTCTTCATTGTGAATCTCACTTTAATGACAAAGAAATGGATTTCATTACTTATGTTAACACAGTGGATGGTAAAGATGTTATTTTTGGAAAATAAGTTTTACAGTTGAAATCAAATAGAGTTCCTAAAGGATTGGTTGCTCTTGAAAGGGCATTTGATAATAAGGACAAGGCTTTCTTTGCTAATATTAATAAAATCAATGAGCTTGAGGAAATAAACTTAGGGATAGAATTTGTTCCTAAGAAAGTTTATATTGGTAATTCTTTATCCCTGAGAGTTAGAAAAGGTTTGATTGATCTTCTCAGAAAATTCAGGCATGTTTTTTCTTGGTCTTATGAAGATCTTAAAGCTTACAGGGAAGACCTTTTTCAACATGAGATTCCACTAAAAGAAGGCACAAAACCCTTTAGGCAAAAATTGAGACCTGTTAATCCAACCCTGGCACCTAAAATGCAGGTTGAACTCAAGAAGATGATGGATGCTGGAATCATCAAATCTATTAGGCACTCTATCTGGGTTTCAAATTTGGTGCCTGTTAGAAAGAAAAATGGTGATATCAGGTTGTGTAGATTTTAGGAATTTAAACATAAATTCTTTGAAAGATAATTATGGGTTACCAAACATGGAAAATATGTTATAGAAGGTCACTGGGTCAGAATTAATGTCTATGATGGATGGCTTTTCTGGTTACAATCAGGTCATGGTAAAGGATACTGAGCAATTTAACACTACTTTCACAACCCCATGGGGGACATATGTTTATGTAAGGATTCCTTTTGGGTTGACTAATGCCGGTGCTACTTTTCAAAGCTATGGATGTGGCCTTTGCTGATTTTATTAACAGATTTATGGTGGTGTATCAGGATGACTTGACAGCCTTTTCAGCAAAAGAAGAACAACATTGTCAACATCTTGAGAAGATTTTTATCAGAGCATTAGAATATGGGGTCTCTTTGAACCCAAACAAGTGTGCTTTTGGTGTGACAGAAGGTAAACTCTTAGGGCACATTGTTTCAAAGGATGGTGTGAGGATAGATCCTAAAAGAGTGGAGGCTATTGACAAACTAATTTTACCAAAAAATATCAAGGTAATTCAGTCCTTTTTAGGACAGGTCAACTTTTTAAGAAGGTTTATTAAAAACTTTGCAAAAATCAGTATTCCCATATCAAGAATGTTGAAGAAGGGAGCAAAGGTTGAATGGAATATGGAAGCAATACATGCCTTTAATGATATCAAGAGGGCCATTAAGCATGCTCCAGTCTTAAAAACACCAGACTACAGCAAACCCATGCAATTTTTTTCTTTTGCATCTGCCCATACCATTGCTGCAGTATTATTACAGAAAAATGCTGAAGGTTTTAAACAACCAATTTCTTTTTTCAGCAAAACTTTGCAAGAAAAAAAATTGAATTATGATATTATTGAGAAACAAGCTTATGCCTTGGTGAAGGCCATTAAAACATTTAGATGTTATTTGGTAGGCACCATAGTGGTTGCATATGTTCCAAGTGTTGCAGTCAAAGACATTCTGGTCCAACAAGAGGTTTCAGGAAGAAGATGTAGGTGGATTAATAGGATCCAAGAGTTTAACATTGGCATTCACATTATAAAGTTGGTTAGAGGATTGGGATTAGCAAAATTGATGGCTTAGAGTAATTTGAATGCAAACCAAATAAATATGCTAGAAGAAGATCAGAGACCTTATGTGTGTAACATGGATTATTTTGAATGGTACAAGGATATTGTCAAGTATCTACAAAGGATGGTTTTTCCCCCTAAAATGGATGACAATAAGAAAAGAACTATTAAACTCTAGTCGATAAGGTATGCAATTCTAAATGGTGAACTTTGGTGGAGAAATAATGAGGGTGTTTTACTCAGGTGTGTAGATCAAGAAAAAGCAAATCTTTTGATGAATGAAATGCATAATAGAGTTTGTGGAGGGCATTATATGGAAAAGACAACAGCCCATAAGATCATTAGATTAGGTTTTTGGTGGCCCTCACTTTTCAAAAATACCCATCAGTTTGTTAAAAAATGTGATCCTTGTCAAAGAGTTGCTGGAAAATTGAAATTTGGTGGAAATTTGCCTCTTAAACTTGTTGTTGTTCAAGCCCCTTTTCAGAAGTGGGGTATGGATTTCATTGGTGAAATCCCTAATAAATTTAGTGGTGGACATTCTTACATTCTAGTGGGAACTGACTATTTCACCAAATGGGTTGAGGCAATCCCTACAAAAAGAGCAACTAGCAAAGTGGTGAAAGGTTTTATGATGCAAAATATCTTGACAAGATTTGGTTGCCCAGAATCCATACTTGTGGATAATGCATTATGTTTTAGGTTAGAGGAGTTTGTGGGTTTCTGTCAAGATAATGGTATAAAAATTTCTTATTCATCTCACTATCATCCACAAGGTAACAGCCAGGCAGAATCTAGCAATAAAAGTTTGGTCAAAATTCTAAAAAGAGTCCTGGACAAAAACAAGAAAGCTTGGGATTCCAAATTGTTACAAGCCCTATGGGCTAATAGGGTTACAGTTAAAAAGGCAATAGGGTGTGCCCCTTTTGACTTGGTGTATGGAATCAATGCAAGATTACCTCAAAACAATCTGTTACAAATGTATCAGTTCATTCAGACATATGATGATGATATAGAACAAGATATGACAATCAAGATGAATTATTTGATTCAACTCAATGAAGTAAGAAATGAAGCACATGACAAGAATGAAAGGATGTAGGCCCAGAGCAAAGTCTTGTATGACAAAAGGACTACTCAAAGAGCTTTTATAAGTGACGACATGGTCTTGATGTGGAATGCAAGGTAGGAAGACAAAGGAAAACATGGGAAATTTGATCCCATCTGGTTAGGACCATATATTATTGAAGACAAATGGGGAACAAATTCTTATCTGTTGAGAAGTTTAACAGGTGAACTTATGGAATTGCCAGTTCATGGTCAATTCTTAAAGTTCTATTTCTCTTAAAGAGATCTTTTTAACCCTTGTACATGTTTGGTTCTTTTTGTATATAGTTCCTTGTCTTTTCTTTGAAGTTTTTGATTGGGTCTACTATCCCAGGAGATTCTAGTTTTCTCATGGTATCTACAAGAGATACACATCCCCAAGCAAGAGCCACTATTATCACCATGTAAAATTTTTCAGCTTTGTGATAGTGTTTCGAAGTAGTCTGAGATTATTGACCTAGTGGTATTTTTCTTCAAGGTGTAAACCCTATGCTTTATCCAAAGCCCTAACTCATCCTAGGTTGTTATGTTTCTGCGTTACCTTTTTGAGTCACTAATCTTTTCAAAAAACATGTGCTAATATCTTGACTCACTTTATTCATTGTTTATGTGTAGAGGTGGTTAGGCTTTCGAACCGTCAACCCCTTTTATTTAAATAAATCCACCAAAGCCTAAGTTTTAGATTATTTTTTCTTGAAGGAAAGCCTTTTAAAAATGTCCGGTTGTCATTGCACCGCAAGACTACTCTTTGTCAGATTCCTTGACATGTGAAATGGTGACTACGTGCCACCTATCCTTGTGGGCCCATTTGATTTTGTAATGTGATGGCCCTTAACAAGAGAATCTAATCCACGGTTGTCGTTACACCGCTAGACCAAGATGCATGTCTTTTATGCATCATGGTATAGTGATGACCGTCAGATTTCCTTTTGATGAGTAAAGTTCACGGTGGGTCCTAACACTGTCAGCTCGTATTCTCGTGTAAGATTTTTATTGGCTGTCAGCAATATTGAGGTGGCGGTTGTCAAAATCTTTTGAAATTGATATTAAAGATGACAAGTCTTCCACTTGTCATTTTTTTGAAACGTGTTGTCTTCGGGTTCGGTGTTCAATTGGATGATGTGTCACTATGGGACCTGAGTAGTATGAAGATTAAGGTGTGGAAAGATCTTACAGCTATCGCTATACTATTAAGATGAGATGCACGTCTTTTATGCATCATGGTATAGCGATGACCGTCGATCTTGCCAAAGGTTATGAACTATTCAATGGGTCCTCAGTTGTCAAAAATTTTATTGATGTGTTTCTTTTTTATTAGCCCATGGTGCTAATGACGAGTTTTGATTGCCAAGTGTTTCTGACACCATAGTTGACGTGGGATTTTTTGGCTTGCTAGCTTATCTGAGGTGCCATCTCCTGATTCATCGAAAGTTTTTAAAGGTGTTCAGTGGGGCTGAGGTTTTGTTAAGTTCTAGTGATCATTCGATCAGAGTGCATCTATGGTGGTTGTTATATCTGAGGTTGGTATCTCTGATAGGTTTTGGATTGTACATTAGCAACATGATGACACCTGTCTATTCTAGGCAAAAATAAAGATTATTGTTAAAGTCTTTCCACCTGGCATTTTGAAATGTTCTCATTGGTTGAGAACCGACTTAGGGAAAAGTAAACAAGGCTTTACTGTTTGACTTGTTGATCATCCAATGTGCTGAGATAGAAATTTATCAACAGCCCAAATTCAAATTTTTTTCTTAGTGATGTTTTTCACATCCTAAGAATGCAGAGGCTGCCAACTTTTAGTAATGGCGAATTTATTGTGCTACGTGTGGGTAAATTGCAAGTAGTTGGCTACGCTATACAACACAATTCAACCGTTGTTTCTCATTACCATTTCAATAATCTCTCTAGCGACTGGATTTCTTTCTCTGAGTGATTTCAAGTGAAGAATTTGCAAGTGCCTGGTAGGTCTACTCTCTTTAAAAGAATTGCTTGAAGTTTGTGAAGAATTTGTGAAGGATTTTGTGTTGATAATTTCTAGGGTTTTTGTTTGAATACTTGTATATTATTGTAAGAACCCTAGTTTCAAGATGTCACCCAAGAGGAATTTGTCTGGTCAAACAGAGTATAATAAGAGATGGATTTTTGAGGATTTAATGCAGTTACTTCCTCATTCAGATAATGGGGCTGCTAGGATGAAAGAACTAGTTCCAAGAAACCCTAGAGATTCAGTTGCAAATGGTCTCCATGACAGGGGAAACTAGATGAGAGATGCCAAGGTGGGTGACAAGCATAATGGTCTTATTCTTTTCAAGTCAGCCTATTCACAAAGGAATGCTTGTGCCCCCTTGAGTAATATATGGCAGTTTGATATTGGGAGGTTATTTGTTCCTAGTGTTTTTATGGATGCTGAGTTATTAATTCAGATAGCTAAGTGTTATGATCCTGTAACAAAGTGTGTCAAAGATATAAATGGTAGAGACCTAATCAGCATCATAGAGGATGAGATTAGGCAAGTATTTTCAATGAATGAACCATCTATGGGGTTAGAGAAGATATATTTCACAAATTTTACTAAAATCTATGAAGCACAAAAGGATTATCTAAGGTCAAGGCCTTTGAGGCAATTTTTTGATCAAATAGGATCAATGTGTGCTATCAGTACAAGCACACTAGAGCCCTTTAGATTAGACTTATTCAATAAAAGGGCACAGGAAGTTTATAAATCTTTAACTTTGATTCTAGGGCACGATGAGGCGACTCATATGCTAGTCCCTTATATCTTCATGATGGTATAGTCACTGCACCCCAAATTAGCCCTTATTTTTTACTTTGCATCTCATTTAGCTGATATAATCCATGAGGGGTTGATGGGAATAAAAAATATGAAGGTGTCTAGACCTTTTGGATGGTACTCAATGCTCATGCACATGTTTCTATACAAGGGTGATGAATATTTTGGTACAACAATAGATATTGTGAAGGAAAGGAATGGAGAGTTTCTTTCAGTGTAGTTGTGGACTACAACTCTATCATGCGACAAAATTGATGCCAGCTATCTTATCTTTGATAGATATTTTGCCTCTAGACTTAGAGCTCTTTTACATTTTGACAATCCAAGGATTCCAAGAGCGTTGTTGAGGCTAATTAGGCCAAAGGAATTTTGCCAGGATATTACTATTGTTCGCAATTTTGGGGATATTATCTTATATCTAGTTTCCACAGTTTTCAGAGTGTATGGTTGCAAGGTGGCACCTTATATTTTACCTTATCAAGTCCCAATGAAGTTGGCATATGCAAAAATTCTAAGGCAAATTGGAGACTTGCAGGAGTCCGTTCTCACTGGTAAAGGAAGGGGAACCTTTTTCCTAGACATAACCATAGCACACCAATATGTGATCACAAAAGGAGGATGGGTGCATTTGAATAAGGTTTTACAGCCCTATAGAATGTCTAAAGAAGTGGTGAGGTGTGTAGATACTGAAGGTTTTCTCTCGAGAGTATTTAGAGATAAAGTGAGGTGTGCTCTTATTGAACATCAATTTAATTTTCCTGAGGATGTAATCAGAAATGAGTTTGATCTTCAAACTTAGGAGATCAAGAAAGAGAAATGGGTCATTTACAAAAAGACTATAGATTTTATTCAAAATTTTGATAGATCTTATGACCCATTGAAGGGGTTTGAACCATGGACAAGGAAAGTGGATGTCCTTATGGAACATTTTGAAGGCATCATGCATGCAGCCAATGAAAAAAGGGTAGCAGTGACTAAGACAGACCCTAAGATGGCTAGGCAAATTTTGAGTCAAAATAAATACATGAAATTGACCCCAACGGGAATTTATACAATGAAAAGAAGGAGTGGTTACACTATTCTCCTACCACCACAGCAAAGAAGTGAAGATATCCCTTCTACTTCAAGAGGGAAAAGGCCTATTGATGATCCAGTAGTGCAAGAACCCTCTCCAAAGAGACAAAAATAAGAAGAAGTAAGACTAGGAGAAGAGGCTTGTTCACCTTCTCAATCCCCTATACAATTGGATGAACATGGGGTGGCAGAGCAGTTTGTGCAGTTAGGAAATGAAGGAAACATTTTTGTTTCTAGTGAAGATTTGTAAGAAGGAATGCCTGAGGCACCTAAGGAGGTGGCCATGGATCTTTCAATAGAGGAGTTTGAGGGTAAATAGATGGACCCTATTCTAAAACAAGACACAGACTCCTTCCTTACTGATGATAAGTTTATTAAGACCAAGGCATTCTCCCAATTTCTTTGGAGAATGAAAATAAATCAATTTACGGAGATATGTGAAAAGAAGAAAGAAGAGTCCCCTGCTAGAGATGTAATAGAAATAGAAAATGAGACCAAGGTAGAAATGGTCAAAAAATTTGATAAAATTACTCCAGAGGAAGGGAGGGCCATGGTTCATACAGTAGGGGTACTAATTCTACCATAATGGGACATTGTTGATGCAATTGTCTTTGACCAAGTAAGAAAAAGCAAAGTGAAGACTCTTACTACAGTAGAACAAGCTGTAAGAGGATTTTCTTTCTCTGAGGATCATGTTGCTCTTGTGATGTGGTCTCTAAATAAGGATGAAAATAAAGGGAAAAGAAAGGATCTCTCTGAAGGATATATAGGCAGTTTGTTAGTCCAGAGAGTAGGAGAAACATCTGGAGTTGAAGCATCAAATTTGATTTTAGAAACTACCAAATTTAATGCCCAAGTGGTAGAGAAAGATGCTAGAGAGAAGGAAGATCTTAGGCTCAAATTTGAAATGGTTCTCAAATCCTACAATGAGCTCAAGGTTGAGCTAATTCAGAAGGACAATCTGATTGTACAATTGCCAGAACCCTTAGATCATAGGTCTCCCCAGTTGGTGATTTCTGATAGACCTGTAGTGGCTTCATCTTCAAGCCCAATTGTTGAATTTCTACCTTCACCACTACCAGATACAAGCTTGGATTCAAGGATCACTTGGGAGAAGCAAAGATTGATAGAAGAAACAAATATGTTGAGGGAAATAAGGGTACAATTGGAGAAAGAGAAAAATGAGAACATAAAGGCCACCGCTTTAGCAAACCAAAAATATGAAGAAAAGATAATAGATGTAATCATGTAGTTTGCTATTGATTTAAAGCCCTCCACTCACCATGGCCATGCTAGTAAGTTATATTCATTATTTGAAATTTTAAATAAGGAGAAGACGGAGTTGTCACCAATTTTGAAGAAGTAGAATGAAAGGTCTCCCAATATAAAGTTATTTCATATGCTATCAAAAGGACGGGAGGATATTGATCCATTAATTAAGCTAGTGCACCAAGTTGTAAAGAAAATGGTACAGTTTGGGATCATTTTGGATGGTTTTATTAGAAAATCAAGCATGTTGAAAGCTGAACTGATGCTTTAAAACTATGAACTGGTTCCTACTATTTTCATAGATAAAGGAAAATTTAAAGAGGTACATTAATGGAGGGAAGAAATGGATGTGCTTTTATCAGCAAGGGTGACTGGTGTCTTAAGTGGCAATGTTTCTTTTATTAATGTTATTAAATTATTGATTAATGCTAAGTCAATGTTTGACAGTTTTCAGTGTAAGGTCACTTAGATAGAAAATGAGTGGGAACAATTATCAAAGAAAAAGGCTGAATTTGCTAATTTTGAGTTCCTGAGTGAAGAGGTTTATGATAGGTGGAGGTATCAATATATGCCTCATGTTCAAAAGGATAGTATTCCACCAACTTCTTAGAGTGGGCATAGATAGATATTTTTTGGTAACAATAGTTGGTGGGATATTTTGAAGACATTTATTATGGGGTGAACAACAAGGAGCATAGGACAGATTTCATCAAGGCAACCAAATACAGCAAAAGAAGCATAAAATAGGGTGGTGTTCCTACAATATCTCATCTACGTTGACAGTGTATTTATTGTAAATATGTAAAATTTGTTGTAAAGTTTTTCTAGATTAAAATATGTAACCCTAGAATGATCGATGGCTTGTTGTATTTCCTCATCTATAAAGGATTTTTCATGATCATTCTAGGCATTGAGAGCTTAGGAGAAAAAGAGAGAAATTCTGAAAACCTAACACTGAGTCAGGGATTGTAAATTTTGTATCATTCTATCAGAGAAATAGAGAAGTACAGGTTGCTACTGTTATTTTGCAAGCTTTGTTCAGGATTTGATCTATGCAACGTTTAAAGGGTGACCTTAATATGAATCTTGGATCTTTGTCTCTCCTGTGAGTTTTCTTAGTAAATTTTTAAGTCTCTTTGAGGTTTATGTGTATGTGTTTGAACTTTGAGTTCTAATCTAGGATTGGATTAAAATTACTTTGAATTTGATGCAGGTCTACTAAATCTATTCAAGGATTTCTAAAAGTAGGAAAGATTTGGAGTAGTTTATATTTAAGTTCAAAACCCACCTTTCATAAAAAAAAAATTGTTGTATTCATTCTATTTTCTGATATATTGCCCAATGGATAAGGCACTGGCTTTAATCTTCCTATCTTATCTTTGTATGGAATGATTGGAATCTTGTAATCCTAAAAAACATTAAATTAATACCAGTCTTTTACTTTCATTTTACTTTATATGTATTATCCTACCGAGTGATGGAGAGTCAATGAATAATAGGTTGTCATTTAGTACTTTTTGACTATTATCTGTTGTAAGATCCAATAATCAATAAGGGGCAGAGTTAAAATAAATTGGATCAGGTGCACCCACCTTGGTTTTACAAAGCTAGAAGCAGAAGAGGGTATTTTTATCCCTATAGTTGGTCTAGTTGTCTTGCAAAGCTCTCATACTTGGAACTAACCATTCCTAATACTAGTCTCAAGGCATATTGGTAGCCCTAGTTGGTAGAAGCATTTTCAAACACCAACAAAGTCCACTCAATTAAGAGATTTATCTATTTACAATGGTTAAAATGTAATAGTAGGTGATCTGATTACAATACAACTTCAACTGCATATATTTAGATCTATATTATGCTACTTCAAATCCTCTGATCAATATATCAATCCTATATCAACAATAATCAATGACTTACTATCTCTCGGTAATAGGTTTCTGATGCTCAGTAAACTTTGCAATTCGGTTCTCCTTAACTAGTTTGATCAGGCATACATGAAGCTTGTTCATGTGATAATTCTGTAGTCTCCTTCTTCTGACATAATTTTCATAATGAAACCCTAGTCTCTTAAATAAACAAGTAAACCATTTTCTTCTCCTCCATAAGACTTTGCCACTTATTCTCCTTCGTCCATTTTTCTACTTAAAGCTTTCTCAACTGATGTGTCAGTAACACATTTTAATTCCATCTTTTAGATCTTCCTTGAATTTTTTTAGTCGTCGATCTTTGTAACAAACTTTATCTCCATCTCTTATCATGAGGTACTTTATAGCTCATCAATCCTTATCGGCTAAACTAATCATTTAGTTCCTTTCTCCTACTCAGTTAACAAAGAAATGTGTCAGTGAACACAAGATCAGTTTATACTATGCTCAATATATACTACACTACTTGGTGTATACTATGATGCTTCATCAACCGACCACACTGCCTTGTGTCTTTCAGCTCTTTTCCTCATCATAGATGAATGAAACATAATCAATTTAATAACATAGGGTCATAGACTCATCAACAAGTTACCCAATATATTCCTTATCCTCATCCTTCATATACATCTTCCTCATGTAGATATTTTTGTTCTTCATCTCTTTTACTCCTTTTCTACAGATGTTTAGGTATTGTAACTTACAAGATAAGTGTTGTCAAACTAGTTGACATCAATGACAACATATTACTGATTTAATCATATTACATATCTAATCAGTAACTCAGTGATTTCTAATCAAAAATCTTCAATTAGGTTCTAAATTAGTTGTAGTTCATCACCATGTTTGTTCTCAAGGAAACCCTGGCCAAGGGAAAACCCAGATGGGGATGATACCCACAAATGATCCACTATTCAAAAGTATCTGGTTAGATATATTGGCCCTGTTAGGATTCTATTACATTTGTATATTTTCTTTGTCCTTGTTAGAGGACTTTAGGCCTTGTTAGAAGCCTCAACCCTATTAGGAGTTGGTATTACAAAAACATGAATGTATGCAAGATGAGATCACTACCCAAACATGCAATATACAATGATAATAATCTTTAGTAAAAAAGGTAGAATACAAAAAGCTTTTACTACTATTGAATATCTTCAATGTTTTGATCTAGCTTTGTAGTCTCTTCACACTGATCTGATCATATATCAGATTTTTCATATCACATCAATACAATTCTTTCTTATAAATTTGCATTACATACATTACTTTCTTACTTTCTTTCTTTCTTACATTATTACAACTTCGTATTATAATTTACTTTCCTATATACAATCTATTACAAAATAACCTTCCTATTGGCTTACAATTCATTACATGCTTCCCAAAACATAAAATTACCTCTTTCTACCTTAGGGTTAACATCTAGGATGTCGTCCCTAATTAGTCAAGTCATTATTTTGATAAACAAAATAATCCCTTAACTCAATATATACCCAATTACTAATCATTTCTCTATTTTGGTTGGCTCAACACTATCTCTATAAAATATTGATATCTATGTGTTAGGAATGAATCTTGAATGCTTGGTAGTCATTTTGTAGCAGTTGTTGTTGCATTCATGACTATGATTGTCATTGATGTCAACACAGTGATCTTCTAGAGACTTGCAGAGAAGCAGACAATGTTTTGATTAGCGCACATGGGATATTATAGTTGGAGATATGTGATGTTGAGGTTATACTCTTTGATATGTTATATGTCTATGGTTAAGAGTGCAGATAGTAATTATTTTATTCATGAAAGTTATGAGCATTTTGGTGGAAGTAGTATTCAAGCAGTGTTCCTGAGTAGCGGTTTTTGGAAATCGGATGATATCTCCTAATCAGGATGGAATCTGGTTTTGTGCAGTTAAAGGGAAGTTTGAGACACATTGTTAGTAACATGGTTCATAGTGCAAAATTTCAGGTCACATGAGTGAAGAGTTATTGTATCTGGAAGCCGACAGTTATGTGTAATTTTGATGTAGCGTGTGGAAAATTTTATTTTATAATTGTGTGTCGACTCATTTGTAATTATTTGAGTGTGGTATAAAGAAAGGAATTTTTTTCCTTGTTGATTTGGATGTGTGATGCAGTATGCATGAAGTGAAGAGAAGAGCTAAGTATGAGAGCGAAATTGTGAAGGAAGACATGCAAAGTACAAAGATCTGATGTAGCAATGAGTGCGGTTTGGCACAGTCAGAGAAGAGGTAACATATTATTCTTTTGAATAATGAAAAGATTATTTGGATAGTGAGTTCAGTGATCTTACCCTAAATTTTTTTGGGTAGTGGGTCCTTCTATCTTCCATAACTCCTAACAGGGTTAGAATCTTTTAACAGGGATTCAAAATCTCCTAACAGGGATTTATATGTACTGAATGTATTTCATAAGACTCCTAACAAATTCCATCCTTTCACAATGAATATTCATATTAGTGCATCTTTTTTGGGCATCATTCCCACCAGGGTTTACTCTTTGATCAAGAGGTTCCCTAGTCAACATATCTTGTGTTATTGTGTCATTGTGTATGAGTATCTTTCTATGGTTGGTAATTATATTGCTTACATGGTTAAATGTTGTTGAAGTTGATAAAAGTTATAATTATCCGATAACTGATTCACCCCCCCCCCCCCCCCCTCTCAGTTATCTTGGTGGACTTTACTTTCTAAAAATTGGTATCAGAGCAGCAGGTCCTTGAAAGGAAAGTTTAAAAGCTTAAGGAGATCCATGGCGAATTTCAAGAAAGAAAGCCCTAAGTTTGATGGAGTAAATTTTGACAGCTGGAAAGAAAAGATGAAGACATCTACTATGTTTAGGACCAGGTTATTGGTTGATTACAAAGAATTATAGAACTATCATTGAAGAAGATAATCTTGAATCAAGTTCAAAAGATGAGGTAGATCTATTCATGTGTAACATACTTGCAAGAGAAGCACTTTTGATAGCACTTTCAAAGAATGAATACAGTCAGGTAAAATGTTTTAAAAAATCTCATGAAATTTGGAAAGCTTTACAATCTATTTTTGAAGGTGATGAACATGCAAAGAGACCTAGATTACATAATTGGGTATGTGCATTTGAGGATATTAGAATGATGGAAGATGAATCTGTTAGAAGCTATATTGGTAGAATGTCAGAAATTGTTGCAGGGATAAAATCTTGTGGAGGATCAAAGATAGAGAATGAAGTGATATGGAAAATTTTGAGGACATTGACTCATGTATTTAAGTACACAACATAGATGATTGAACAAGTTATACCTTGTACTATAAACTTTACAAGAGAGACTCTTCTTGGAAGATTGGAAGTAGCAGAAATGAACCTGAGGGTATCAGGAGACTTAGCATTCAGTGCTCTTAGTGTTTGTCCTACTTTGTTAAGAAGTACCAGTGTGAGTGGAGATTATGCCAGCAATAGATCTAGAAATGAAGAAGACAAGAAGATTGAAGAAGGTATTGCCTTGCTTGTGAAAAGAGAACCAAATGGTAAGAAAAATTTTAAATGTTGGACTTGTCAAGAATATGGTCATTTTGCATCTAAATGTCCTAAGAGAGTTAAGAAGTACAAAAATAATTTCAAGACTAGAAGATCTAAGGAATGTTATTATGCTAATGATGAAGATCTTGAAGCTAGTATTGAAAGAACTTTGAGTGAAAGTGATACTGAGAATAATGATGAAATAGGATTTATAGCAATTAAAGAAGAGAATCCTAAATCTGATGTTAAGGAAGAAAAAGCCTTAGTTTCTCAAGTTGAAAAGAAAACTGATTGGATTATAGATAGTGGTTGTTCACATCATATGACTGGAGATATGAAAAAGTTCATAAAGTTTAACAATTATGATGGAGGAGTTGTTAGAGTTGGTAACAATGCACCTTGTTTGATTAAAGGTATAGGATCTATTACTCTTGATGAAAAGACTAATAATAATGATGTTTACTTTGTTGATGGATTGAAACATAATCTTTTGAGTGTTGGACAGTTAGTTGATAAGGGATATCAATTTTGGTTTACTGAGAAAACTTGTGTGATAAAGGATAAAGATGGAAATCTGATTGGAACTGGATCTAGAACTAGAGGTAATATATTTCAGTGGAATCCTGCTGAGATGACATGTTTGATTACTAAGATTAATGACAGTTGGTTATGGCATAGAAGGTTGTGTCATATAAACTTTGATAACATTGTGAAAGTAAGTACTACACTTGCAGTAAGGGATTTGGCTAAAATTATGAAGCCTACTAACATGATTTGCAAAGAATGTGTGATGGCTAAGTAGAAGAGAAGTTCATTTCCTAGTAAGAAGTTCACATCGGCAGAGAAGTTGGAGATTGTTCATACAAACTTGAGTGGTCCTACCAAGACTAGAGGATTCTATGGAGAAAGGTATTTTATGATTCTTGTTGATGATTTTACAAGAATGATGTGGATTGTATTTCTAAAAGAAAAATATGAAGCATTTGATAAGTTTAAGATCATTAAGAATAAAGTTGAGAATGATTCTGGAATGAAGATTAAACATTTGAGATCTGATGGAGGTGGTGAATTTACTTCTAGAGAGTTTAATACTTTTTGTGAAGTGAATGGTATTAAGAGACAGTTTTCAGCCCCTAGAACACCTGAACAAAATGGTATTGCAGAAAGAAGAAATAGGTCAGTGACTGAAGCAGCAAGAGCTATGTTATTTGAGAATGATTTGGCGAAGACATTCTGGAGAGAAGCAGTGAATACAGCAGTATATAAAATGAACAAAGTACAAATCAGAGCAGACACAGACAAGACACCTTATGAATTATGGTTTGGACATGCACCCTTAAGTATTTTAGAATTTTTGGAAGCAAATGTTATATAAAGAGAGATGATGATATTGGAAAGTTTGATCCTAGAAGTGATGAAGGAATTTTTCTTGGATATTCTTTGAAAAGCAAAGCATATAGATGTTACAATAAGAGAACTAAAACTATTGTTGAGAGCGCAAATGTTAAAGTTGATGAGAAGTTCAAAATTTAGGAAAGAATGTTTGATTATGAATTTGATAAAGAAGCCAATCCTCAGCCTAACACTAGATCTACTAAATTATTCTATGAGACTGATAGTGAATTATTGAATGAGAATCACGCAGAAGAAACCAGAGAGGAATCTAGAGAAGAATCTACAGTTGAAACAAGATTTGTGATTATGACACCAAACAGGTATCTATCAAGACATCATCCTATTGAACAAGTTATTGGAAGTTTGGATAGAGGAGTTATGACTCATAATAAGATACATTTATGTTTGATTTCTCAAATTGAACCTGAATCTACTAGTGAAGCTTGTGAAGATGAACATTGGATTAATGCTATGAAAGAAGAACTAGATCAGATTGAAAAGAACAAGACATGGGCATTGGTCCCTAGACCTAAAGACAAGAATGTGATTGGAACTAAATGGGTATTCAGAAACAAGATGAATGAACAAGGAGAAGTGGTAAGAAACAAAGAAAGATTGGTATGTAAGGGATACTCGCAGCAAGAAGGAATTGACTATAAAGAAACTTTTGCACCAGTAGCAAGACTTGAAGTAGTAAGAATGTTTTTGGCCTATGCATCTTTCAAGAAATTTAAAGTGTATCAGATGGATGTGAAGTCCGCATTTCTAAATGGTGAATTGGAAGAAGAAGTCTACATTGAGTAGCCTGAAGGTTTTCCTTTGACCCAAGAAGGAGATATGGTATGTAAATTGAAGAAAGCATTATATGGACTAAAGCAAGCACCTAGAACTTGGTATGCTAGACTGGATAAGTATTTTTTGAAATTGGGATTTACTAAAGGAACAGCTGATAGAAATCTATACACAAAAGAAATTGAAAATGGTTTGTTGGTTATAGTTATTTTTGTTGATGACATTATCTTTGGAGGAGAAGATGAAGCTAGTGACAAATTTGTTGATGAAATAAAGACTGAATTTGAAATGAGTATGATTGGTGAGATGAAATACTTTTTAGGATTATAGATAACATAGAATAATGATGGTATCTTTGTATGTTAGACAAAGTACTTGAATGATTTACTGAAAAGATTTGGAATGGAGAATTGTAAACCAGTTGGAACACCTATGGTTACAAGACACAAACTATCTAGCAAAGATGAAACACCAGTAGTTGAGCAGAAGAAATACAAATCCATGATTGGAGGATTGTAGTACTTGACACACACTAGACCAGATATACAACATTCAGTTGGAATGGTAACAAGATTTCAAGCTGAACCTAGAGAGTCACATTATGCAGCAGTAAAGAGGATACTGAGATATTTAAGAGGCACAATGTATTATGGATTGTGGTATGAAAAATCTGATGATTTTACCCTATGTGCATATACAGATGCTAATTGGGGAGGTAGTGTTGTTGACAAGAAAAGCACCAGTGGTGGAGCCTTTTTTCTTGGAGGAAGATTAGTTTCTTGGCTAAGCAAGAAGTAGAATTGTATTTCACAAAGCACAGTAGAAGTAGAGTATGTAGCAGTAGCAAACAATTGTAACTAGATAATTTGGATGAAGTAAATGCTAAAGGATATTGGAATTAAGTTTGTTGAGCTTGTTGTCATACATTGTGACAACACTAGCATAGTTAGTATGTCTAAGAATCTTGTATTACATTCTAAGAAAAAGCATATAGAGATCAAATATCATGTTGTAAGAGAGAAAGTTTCTAAGAAAGAAGTCAGACTGGAGTACATAAGCACAAAGGAATAGATAGCAAACATATTTACTAAACCTTTGCCTAAGGATACATTTTAGTATCTGAGAGGTATGCTTGGGGTTATGCCCCAGCCTACTTTTGAGTAATGATGTAGTTGGTGCATCCATCCAGTGGTATATGAGCCCTATCTTTCTTATGGATTGGATGTTGGTACTTCCTCTATGGGGGAGTATGTGTATCTGAACTGAGTCATGAGGACTCTTGTGAATGTATTTTCTGAATAGTGTCTTTTGACATTGAGTTGTTGTTGACATAGTAATGAAATTTCTATCATTGATGTCAATGGGGGAGAAGTGTACATGAAAAACCACTTGTACCATCTGTTGGAGAGAACTGAACAGGACAACAAAGCAAGATTTGATTGATGAAGAGGATTTGAAGAAGCAGTGTTGTAATATTGGATTTTTGGAACATTGGATGTTTTTCATCTATGTTGCCATCAATGCCAATGGGGGAGATTGTTAGGAATGAATGATAAATTCTTGGGAGTCATTCTGTAGTATTTTTTGTTGCATTCATGACTATGATTGTCATTGATGTCAACACAATGATCTTCTGGAGACTTGTAGAGAAGCAGACAGTGTTTTGATTAGCACACGTGGGATATTGTAGTTGGAGATATGTGATGTTGAGGTTATACTCTTTGATATGTTATATGTCTATGGTTAAGAGTGCAGATAGTAATTATTTTATTCATGAAAGTTATGAGCATTTTGGTGGAAGCAGTATTCAAGCAGTGTTCTTGAGTAGCAATTTTTGGAAATCAGATGATATCTCCTAATCAAGATGGAATCTAGTTTGCACAGTTAAAGGGAAGTGTGAGACACATTATTAGTAACATGGTTCATAGTGCAAACTTTGAGGTCACATGAGTGAAGAGTTATTGTATCTGGAAGCCGAAAGTTTTGTGTAATTTTGATGTAGCATGTGGAAACTTTTATTTTGTAATTGTGTGCCGACTCATTTGTAATTATTTGAGTGTGGTATAAAGAAAGGAATGTTTTCTCCTTGTTGATGTGGATGTGTGATGCAGTATGCATGAAGTGAAGAAAAGAGCTAAGTATGAGAGCAAAATTGTGAAGGAAGACATGCGAAGTACAAAGATCTGAAAGTGAGATTTGATGTAGCAGTGAGTGCAGTTTGGCATAGTCAAAGAAGAGGTAACATATTATTCTATTGAATAATGAAAATATTATTTGGACAGTGAGTTCAGTGATCTTACCCTGAAGCTGTTTGGGCAGTGGGTCCTTTTGTCTTCCATAACTCCTAACAGGGATTTTTATGTACTGAATGTATTTCATAAGACTCCTAACAGAGTCCATCCTTTCACAAGGAATATTCATATTAGTGCATCTTTTTTGGGCATCATTCCCACTGGTGTTTACTCTTTGATCAAGAGGTTCCCTAGTCAACATATCTTGTGTTATTGTATCATTGTGTATGAGTATCTTTCTATGGTTGGTAATTATATTGCTTACATGGTTAAATGTTGTTGAAGTTGATAAAAGTTATAATTATCTGATAACTAATTCACCCCCCCCCCTCTCAATTATCTTGGTGGAATTTACTTTCTAACACTATGTTCGTACATGTCATACAATCTTGCACTCTTAGATGTAACTCCAATATACCTTGTATAATCTTTGTTCAAGTGTGCATGCACTGAAAGTACTTCTATGAACTTCTCTGATCAAAACATTCTCTGTGTAGACAGATAAACACTGTTATACTTAGACAATTTTCATAACTTCTCATCCATAACTTCCTCCTTAGATCATGTTGTCTTAACACTGAATATATGTTTCCATAATGACAACATCATGATATCTCACTCAGCCAAATTGCCAATAGAATGAACTCCTTACCATTTACCAACATTACCTTTCTACTACTACCTCTACTAATGTCCTCTTCTTTCTCCTTTATGGGTGCCAAAACATGTTACACTCCATCCTTGTCAATGGTATAGGTATTCTCCCTTCCATCATGCACCACTTTCCTATCAAATTTCCATAGTCTTCCAAGAAAACATGACATACATCCATGGGAGTTACATCACATAAAACACTATATTTATCTCCACCAATCTAAAAATCAACATGAGCCTTCTTGCTAACCAACAATTAATGACCTTTATGCAACCATGAAACCTTGTAAGGAGGCAGATGCTTGATTCTTGTAAGTTATAAATTCCCTACCATCTTGGTTTCCACAATGTTCTCTATCCTACCACTATCTATGATGATTTTAAAAATTTAAATTTGGACATACACTTGGTTTTGAACAAGGCTCTCCTTTGGATTGGCTCTTGGCTTTCCTTTTAAGGCTTCAACAATACCCTTTTTATCATCAATGATTCCCCCAATTCTAGTTCCTCCTTGAGGTGAATAGGTGACCCCACACTTTCTTGGTTAGCATGGAAAATTGGATTACTTCTTTCAAATTTTGAGTATCCTCCTTGAGATGATTTAGAGAATTCCCAAATTGTGTCCATATTGGTTACAGTTAAGACATTTTCCAGAAAATCCTCTACCTCTACCTTGAGAACCACCATGTCCATAGGATCTCCTCACTTTGTTTTGATAAATTCCTATATCATTATTGGTTTCTCCACTATAAATTCCAACCCCTTCTTTATGTTGATGTCCTCTACTAGTTTTTTTTCCCCTTCCTCTAAATCCTCTTCCTCTTTTTCTCTCTTGTTGACTTTCAATCCTCTACAATTTCTATTATGCCTTTAAGGAAAGTTGATAATCCTTGTCAAGGATTCAAACATACTCAAGACTTAATTTGTCTTGCAAACTATACTTTAGACTATTCATATATCTATCTATTTTCTCTATATCTTTCTCACTATGGCCAAACCAAATCAACAACTTATAGAAATCTTCGGTGTAATATTTGACTATCATGTCTTTTTGTTTCAAGTTCTATAATATTTTGAAGAGATTTATTTGATAATCTCTAGGAAGGGACTTGACCTTCAATTCTGTCACCATACGATCCCACAACTTTATCTTCACCTTACTCTTATTTCTTCTCTCCTCTTGGACAATATTCCACCACATTTTAGCATGGCCTCTCAATCTTATACAAGAAAAAATCACTTTCTTATCTTCTACCATTCCTTCAAATTTGAAATGCTAATAAATTTCATGAATCCAATCCATAAGTTCCTCTGCATTGAGACTTCTAGAATACGTAGAAACTTCCAGCTTAGGATTGGCTCCTGCACTCATGATTTCTCTTATCAACCTCTGATCATATGTTGTCATCTCTACAATGGTTCTATCATTAGCTTAGGATTCATATTTCACTAAATCACTTCATCAATGGAAACACCTCTTCTTTGTGTCCTCTGTAAGGAATCCAACCTTTCCATTATGTTCTTCATCAATTGAAAAATGCCCTCTTCTTGGCTTCTTCCTTGGGCTGCTCCTCTCTCCATTCTCCTTGGAGGCATTATATTCACACAAATTAAGCCCAATCTCTTTCAGGATTTGATACCAATATGATGTATATCAAAGATCTAAAGGAATTCTAAATGATCATAGAGTTTAGTTACATATACAGATTTTAATGACAAGGAAAACTAATCATCGATAAAGGAGAGTTAAGGATGATTAGATAATAATTAAATTATTAAGGAAAGATAGAATACATTAATGTTCTCCAACATTATATAAAAAAGTATTGAATGTCCAATGGAATTATTATTCAACTAAATACAAAAAAAACAAAGAGATAGGACTCCTCTCTCCCGGTTGGCCAATAATGATTGCCCTGAACTGCATGAACAAATCCATACTCCCTCAAAGGTTTAAAGCACCCATTCACTATTTTATTTTCATGTATATTATCAATATTATAGGTTGATCTTTTCTTTTATTGACCAACCCCCCAATATTCTACAATGTCCCCTCCAAATTGTTTCCCCTTGTTTAATTAACAAAAACTACTAAAAAATCACATAATGAAGTTTCTTAATGAGGAATTGGATGCAAGATTGGATGTTTTTTTTGAAATGTGGGGATGGTAAATTATCACAAAGCATGAGAATGTGACATTTATAAATTTTAGAGAAAATTTGAGTGACATGTGGTATGATGAGAAGACAAGTGGAAAGAAGAAGTTGGAGTGCCAAGTGGATCCTTGAGAGGGAGGCCACACAAGGTTCAAGTGGTTATTCAAGCCACATATCCCTAAAGGAAAGATACCACTCATAAATGTAGTGATTTTTATTAGCATTTTGAGTCTATTTTATCATTTATGTCAACATGTTTGAATTAATGTCAACCTAATGTACAGGAGTATGAGAGTTGTGTCATGCAATGTTGTGATATGCAATAAAGAGTATTGAGAGTTTGATATGCAAGAAATAGTATTTGAAGTCTGATATGAAGGAAATAGTGTTTGAAGTTTGATATTTAGGAAATATTATCTAAAGCTTAATATTAAGTAAAGAGTATTTGAAGTACTCATATGATGTTTGATGGTGATAAAAATTTAGTATGTGGTGTATCCAAAAGATAGAAGTATGGAAAGCTGGAATGTGTAGGAAAGAGTATTTCAAGTCCTTAAGTGAGAATCATTTTCATTCCTCTACATAATATTTTTTTTTTGTATTGTATGGTCTATGAATGTTTCACTATCATATTTTTAGGTCCACAAAAGTTCAGAGGTAAAAGTTGTATTGTTTTGTTTGTTGATAGCAATGCTAGCTATTAGAAATAGTCAGGATGGGTTCAAAGAATTATTTGCATTATCATTTCAAGTTGGTTGGTTTGGTAGACATGTTTCTAACATCTTTGTAGTTTTCCAATTCAAATATATTATATTGGTTGTCTTTTTAAGTGAAGATATGTTGTTCGGATAGCAATATTGTTATTTGTGTTGGTCTCTAGTTGACTCATTTGATTATGATGAATTGATTTATAACTTATTGGTGTGAATATTCTTTGGAGGAATAATTAAGAGATTGAAATAAGTGTTTCAATGAAATGTTTTTATTTAAATAGAATCATGTACTTTGGAGAGAGTTTTTGGGTTGACCTGTTTATGGTCTTTAATATTTTTCTACACATTTAATTTGGGTCCAACCTTAGAGGTTGTTAGGATGCTTGCACTTAGATGAAAACATTTTTTGACAGCATGTTTTCATGTATTTTGGTCTCCTTTATCTCCTAGTCAAGTGAACTGCATTATTTTGATATCTTGAGGTAACCAAGTTTGTGTAAGTAATCTCTATCCCTACCTTGGTTGACCTTGTTTTAATTTTGATTTCTTAAATTGATATATATAGAGATGTAATTGGAAGATTTGGGTATGAGCATGAGTGGCAATTAGAGTGGATTTTTGTAGATTGATTTGGGATCAAATATGGAGTAAGTATTATGTAAAAGTAATAGAGAAGAGGTAAAAGAAGTATGATTTAACAGAGTTGTTGTAGTGTTTGATCAGGAGATCCTATATCTTTTTATTTCATCTTTTCCCTATGTCTACCAAAAGATTATTTGTTCATTTCATATCTTGTGCATATTTGAGTCTTATCTTGAGGTAGTACAAATTATCTTTCAAGTTACTTGTATGGACTAGTGTGCTTCTATGATAATTTTCTTAAAATAATTATTGTAATACTATTACTAATATCATAAGATTCTCACTGTGGTTTTTCACACATTCGATTTCCATGTAAGTATGGTGTTCTTGTATGTGTTATCATTTCAACATATTTTGCTAATGTTTAGTTGGGTTAAAGTTAATCATTAAAGGTGTAACATCCTAAAAAGTAAGAACCCTTAATTTGGTGCTCGTTTTAGTCCCATTTTAGTATGTATAGGTTCCCACATTGATTTCATGCTCTCCTAATGCTTATTGACCCTTTAAAATAATATTATAATTTCTATATTGACTCCATTTATTCAAAAAGGAATGTTATCCCATATTTATAAGTGTGCTCCTATATTTTTCATGTAATCAGATAATTCCTTTCATCTCCTAGGCCCTGTAACCTCATTTGTGGCATCCGTGACCTGTCGTGACCCTAGAATGACTTGTACTCATAAATCCTCACATCTACCCTATATTCTTGGCATCCTGACCAAATATAGACTCATTCTCCAAGGTACATGTCTCCATTGACAATATTTCCTTGAGTATTGGGGTCCAAATTTGGCTCAAAGATCCATGCTAAGGTTTTGGTGGGAAATTTAATCATGTGGTCAGCCTGCCTGAGTTTTAACCCCCAAAATGATGTGAGATGCATATAAATCCCCTATATATTCTCATTTTGATAACTAGGATGATACATTATCAAGTGAAAGCATTCACTAGATCAAGTTTCCAAACATTCATGATCAAGAAAGCAATTAGAATTCAATATCTCTTCTACAATTAAGCATCCAAGTTTTCAAAGAATTATTTTGTAACACCCCACCAAGGAACCCAAGAGAGAATAACCTAAAACATGCTACTAAGTTTGGTGAATAATTTTTTTTTCTAAAACAAAAATACTATGCAACTCCAATAAAGAAAGACATTTTTTTTGAAAAAACATATTTCTGAAAATGGAAATTAAAAACTAGCATTGTTCTTATTTGTTTTTTTGACTTTTTATACCTTTTTTGGCCTGTGGTTTTTTTTTTGTCTTTTCTGGTAAATATTTTTTACTGTATTTTTTTTACAGAGTATATTTTTTTCTAGAATATTGATTTTCTACTCAACTTGGGTTTTTCTCACAAACCCATTTATTTAATTTACTAGCTCAACAGTTTACACTATAGCCCATATTAATTTTTCATTTTCTAAGAGTTTTAGGAAGAATTTTATCACAAAAATTGGACAGCATAACCCTACTGTGCCAAGTCTAAATAAAATCATAGAATCATAGATCCAAGGGTTTTCTAATACCCAAAATCATAGACATAACTAAATACATATCTAAAGCAATAAATCTATCCAGACATAATAAATTACTAAAAATTGCATAGACAAATTTACAAAGAGGTTTCTCAAACCCTACCTCAAATCCAATGCAAGAAATTGAAAATGGAAGCCTTTGAGAAGAAGAAAATTCCAGATCCTTCAAAGTAAGAACCCAATCCTACATATCTGAATCCACAAAGAATGCAATCCAAAATCCAGATGCACAACAATCTTTCACCAAATTCCAAGCAACACAATACACCTAAGAAATCTCAAAATCTCCAACCAAGCTCTCTCCATAATTCTTCAAAACCTATGTGTGTGTAAACTCCAAATGAATGCCTTTCCCCCTATTAGGGATTCAATTCCACCTTTCATGCAAACCCTAGAGATGACTCAATAGTTAACTCCTAATCAAACTCCAATTCTCAATTTGAAATAAAATCCTAATTAATAAATTAAAACAGCTTTATTTTGCACAACTCAACTTTGCCTTTTAAAAACAAGTTATATTTTTTGAAAACAATTCAATTTTCAATTAATATTAAAGCACATGTTATAATTAAAATATGTATTAAATAGATTAAATATTTAATGCATCCTAAAACCATGCAATCAAATATTTAATTATTTAATAAAGTACACAAGCATAATTTAAATCTAATTTCCAATTAAATAATTAATTAATCCAAATAATCAAATAATTGACTTTAGATTAATTTTCTTAATTAAACATAAGAGCATAATCAATCATTAAAATTCAACTATAATCATTAATTAATAAATCACAGAAAATCACCCACATAAACAATAAATCAACTGAATTCAAATGAAGTAAAATCAAGCAAACTCAAGAGAAGGGATCCACGAATTCATGTCAGGTAGACAAATTTGGGTAGGGTAGTCAAATTGATACTTGTCCAATCCTAGGACAATTAGGCTTAGGTTAGGGTTTTGGGTCTGTGTATTATCTCCCCTCTTTACCATTGAGATGAATATTAATGGGCACACTCACTCCTATCAATTCAAGGAAGACGATGCCTTGTACATGAAAACCTATCATCACAAGATGAAGCATGTACATCCAATATATATATAGAATACAATGATAGGGTATGGTTGAACGTGTGGATCTCAACTATGCAAGTAACTTCGCCTCCATCCTCTACCACACAAACACGTCAAATAAGTACATACACATGATAACCATACACATGCAAGTATGGGGTAAGTAACATCATAAATCAATATAAAGCATAAATATAACATCATGATAATATTATCATCTAATCTATGCAATCACATGATACACATATAATGAACAATAATCTAGAATCATCATTTATTAAAATAACATCTGGTCACATGAAAAGTGACCTAAAAGAATTCGACCAAACAACTGAAATAGAAAGAAAACTACGGGTGGGTACTACATCCATCCCCCCTAGGATTAGGCTTACTCCTGGAAGCCTGGAAAAAATAGGGATATAAGTCCCATATACTAGCTACACTAAAAAGAAAACTAAACCAAGGATCACTGAGTAGGTCCCTTCGGACCCTTTCCTACCTTAGGGTTCGAACACTGAGGATCATTCCCTACTACAAAGGCCCTATGAGATCTACCTACATCACCAACTATAGGTTCATAATTTGTCAGCCCATGTCTTGAATGTTGGGGGCAATTGTACAATTTATGACCGGGTTGGCCACAAGTGAAACAATCTCCCTTGAAAATTCTCCTTGCTGCAAGAACACTAGACTGCTGGAAGCTACCTCTACCAACACTCTGCTACGCACTCTCAGCTGGCTGACCAAAAGAATGATCCTTACTCTACTGACCATTATGGAAGTTCTTGGACTGAGAACCACTGCCTTGAGCTGGAATAGAGAACCCCTTCTACTACTGATCCTAAGGAGGATTCTGATGGTTCACATTCCTCTAAGACTAATTCCCCTTGGAACCACTAGACTGAAAACCTCTCTAACCACTATAGCCCAATGCTAGGTTTGCCTCTGTAAGAGTAGCCTTAATGGCTATATCTTTAAGGTTCTTAGGCTCAAAGAGTCTAACATCCCTAACTATATGAGCATTAAGCCCCCTCAAAAAGTGTTGTACTAGAAGAGTTGTGTCCTGTCCGAAGCTGGCATACTGCTTGAGCTCAAAAAATTTATGCTCATACTCCCCTACTAACATGGTCAACTGTCCCAAGTTGTGAAATTCATCTTCTCTCTGTTGCCTCCACTAATCATATAGGAAGTGCTCTTGAAAATGCTCCAAAAACAACTCCCATGTCACAGTATCCATCCTAAGACCTAACTTCTCCTCCTATATTCTCCACCATACTACTACAAAATCAGTGATTTGTGTCACTACATACTTGGCTTTAGTATTACTACTAAAGTGATGCATAGAAAATCTTCGCTCTAAAGCTATCAACCAAGTCTCAGCCTCTAATCCAGTACCTTTCCCATCAAATGGAATGGGTCACCCCCTCATCAAGTTCCTCATATGATTCCCTACCACAACTGTAGGATCCATAGTGAAGTTCCTCCTTGGAGGACTCCTAGACCTTTCTCTGACCCTCTCCTCCCTCTGGAAGTGATGGGAAACATCCTTCTCTACTCTGACCTACTCAGGACCAAGATGATTCAGAATCACCTGCAAGAGTTATCTCATATCAAGTCCATCAGAATCATCCTGACAATCCTCCCTCTACTCACCTCTAGACTGTTAACGGTGACTCTCCTGACTACCACTTGTATAAGGGCTTGTTGGATATTTTCCAGCAGGCCAGTACTGACTGTATTTTTGTCATTGATGGCAACATGTGGAATGAAAAACCACCACCAACCCAAATGAACATTTCTTTTATAACATTCTCCATTTCCTCATCAAAACTCCCCCAAAGATGAATCATGTGTTTGTTCAGAGGAAGGTCTATGTGACCAAGTAAATTGTTAGTTCTATTCATTGGAACTGATCCAAACAGCAGGTCTAAGCACAGTTCACCAAGATCTAGATATAGTGTGTATCTGGTATTCAGAAGGTTGTAGCCTTTGCCCCTTTGAGTAGTGAGATAGTGCATCCTCTCCCCTAACAGGGACTATTGTAAAAGACTCCTAACAGTGTCTGACCCTTGAACAGGTCTACTGTACTAAATATATTTTAAAGAAACTTCTAACAAGGTTAAGGATCTTCTAACAAGGATCATTATACACTAGTGCATAATATCAGTGGGTGTCAATTCCCACTAGGGTTTTTACCTATTTGGGTTTCCCCATAACCAAAATATTGGTGTTGTGTTCATGTGTTCTTTCATTGTGTTTATGCTTTATGTTTAAGTATACTTAATTGGATAAAGAATTGAAACTTGTAGATAACTAATTCACCCCCCCCCCCCCTCTTAGTTATCTCTTGGGACTATTCCTAACAATTGGTATCAGAGCCAAGTACCTCAAAGAGAAATTTTAATAGCTTGAGGTTGATCAGATGGCATACTTTAGAAAAGAAAGTCCTAAGTCTGATGGAGAGAATTATCTTGATTGGAAGAACAAGATGGTGACCCATTTGCAGTGCATTGCTTTTGAAGTTTTTGATGTAACTATCAAAGAAGCCAAGATTCCTACCTTAGAAGACCTTGCAAAGGATGATGCTACTGAAAGGAAAAAGGAATTTTTTCATCAGAATGCTATAGCTAAAGAATTCCTTATCAACGCCCTATCTGATAGTGAATTTTCAGAGATAAAGAAGGTGGATACCACCCACAAAATATGGAAGTACCTAGAAGACATATTTGAAGGAGACAAACAAGAAAAGGATGCATGCAGAAAGACATGGAAGAAAAGATTCAATGCATTAGAGATGTTTCCTAAAGAAAATATCAGAGCTTACAATCAAAGGATAAATGAAGCAGTTGTTGGAATCAGGAACAATGGTGGAGAGATTTCAGAGGAGGACATTTTGGACAAGTTAATGACCACTCTCACTTCAGAATATGAAAGAAAGATCAACATCCTTGATGAGACCATGTAGCTTACATCAAATTTCAAGAGAGAGACCTTGATTAGAAAAATCTCATGTTTTGAGATTTCAAGACTAAAGATAGAACCAAAGAGTGAGACAGCCTTCAAAGAAACAATCCATGGTAAGAAATCTGCAAACACTTCTAGAAATTTTGATGATGATGATGAAGAGAAAACACTAGATGATTTCATTGCTATGATTTCCAAAAGAGAAAAGAAAGGAAAAGGAAAATATGAAGGTCAATTACCATTTAAATGTTTTTCATGCATCTAAGTGTCCTACTAGAGCTAGAAAGTTCAAAAAGGATTACAAACCTAAGTACTCTAAGGAATGCTACTATGTTGGAGATGGAGTTTCATATGATGAATCGGGTGAAGAAGAAATTTGATTCATTGCTATTATAGAAAAAATGAATAATAAGACAATTCATAAAGATGAGAAAGAGGAACAAGAGCTAGCATTGATTTCCCAAGCTAACATAAGGACAAACTGGATTATAGACAGTGGCTGTTCACATCACATGATAGGTGATAAAGGAAGGTTTGTTCATTTGGACAAATACAATGGTGGCATGGTTAGATTTGGAGACAACACTCCTAAACCCATAGTTGGTAGAGATTCATCACCTTGGATGGAAATAATAATATTGATGATGTTCTTTATGTTGATGGTTTGAAACATAACCTTCTCAGTGTTGGATAGTTACTTGAAAAAGGCTATCAGTTGGAGTTCAAAGATGAAAAATGCATCATTAACAACAAGGATGGTGTTATGATTACATCAGGCTCAAAGACTAAAGGTAATGTTTTCCAACTCAATTCAGAAGCAATTTGTTTTGTTGCCAAAGTTGATGATAGTTGGTTGTGGCATAAAAGACTATGTCATATCAATTTTGATAACATAGTAAAGATAAGAAATGTAAAATTAGTAAGAGATCTACCTAGCATAGCAAAGCCAATTGATACTATATGCAATGAATGTGTGATGGGAAAGCATGTGAGAAATTCATTTAGGAGCAAGCACAATTCAGCAGAGAATAAGTTGGATCTTATCCATACTGAGCTATGTGGTCCAACTCAAACAAGATCATACTATGGTGAAAGGTATTTCATTTTGGTTGTTGATGATGATACTAGGATGATGTGGGTTGCATTCTTAAAAGATAAGTCTGAAGCATTTGAGAAGTTCAAAATATTCAAAGCTAAGGTTGAGAATGAATCTAGACTTAAATAAAATGTTTGAGATCGGATAGAGGAGGAGAATTCACCTCTGACAAATTCTATGAGTACCGCGAAGAACATGGTATAAAAAGATGGTTAAGTGCACCTAGAACCCTTTAGTAGAATGGAATTATAGAAAGAAGGAATATGATCATTCTTGATACAGCGCACACCATCATGATTGAAGGAAAAGTTGCACACACCTATTGGAGAGATGTAGTCAATACAATAGTCTACACCATCAATAGAATTCAATTAAGGCCTGGTGCTAACAAAACACCTTATGAGCTATGGTTCGGTAATGTTCCCATAGTAAAATACTTCAGAATCTTTGGAAGAAAGTTCTACATCAAGAGGGATGAAGCAGTAGGCAAGTTTGACTCAAGAAGTGATGAAGGTATTTTTCTTGGTTACTCTACTAAAAGTAAAGCTTATAGATGTTTCAATTTAAGATTGAAAAAGATCATTGAAAGTTCTCATGTTAAGATTGATGAAAATTTTATGGTTCAAGAAAGATATCATGATTACTCACCCATGATTGAAGAAGAACCCAGACCCTCCACTAGTGAGATGGTTATTGAGGAAATTTTTGATAGTATTGATGTGCTATTCAATGACCCTGAGAGAAGTGAAGAAGATACTCCTAAGGATGATGAGTCAACATCACCTAAAGTTCCAAAGTATACATCTAGAAATCATTCCAAGAAAGACATCATTGGAGATCAGAGCGGCAAAGTCTTAACAAGATCACCAGTAAAGAACTCAGCTAGCAGTGAAGCGGTATGTTTACTATCTCAGATTGAACCTTTAAGTGTTGAAGATGCTTGTAATGATTCAGATTGGCATGATTCTATGAAAGAAGAACTTGATCAAATTATTAAGAATGACACTTGGGAACTAGTCCCAAGACCTAGTGATAAAAATGTGATTGGAACAAAGTGGATATTTAGAAACAAGATGAATGAAGATGGTATAGTAGTAAGAAAAAAAGCAAGATTAGTATGTAAGGGGTGTGCACAAAGAGAAGGCATTGACTATTCAAACAAATTTTCACCTGTGAGCAGATTAGAAGCTATTAAGTTATTTCTAGCTTATGCTACAGTCAAAAACTTCAAAGTATATCAGATGGATGTCAAGTCAGCATTCCTGAATGGAGATTTGAAAGAAGTATACATTGAGCAACCAGAAGGATTCACCTTATCAGACAGACCTGATATGGTATGAAGATTGAAGAAAGCCCTCTATGGACTCAAGAAAGCCCCTAGAGTATGGTATGAGAGACTAGATGGATATCTAACAAAGATTGGATTCAAGAAAGGAGCAGCAAATTGTAATCTATTCATTAGAGAGACATCTAAAGGTCTACTACTTGTAGCTATATTTGTTGATGACATTATCTTTGGAGGTAATGACAAACTAAGTGCAGAATTTTCCAAAGAAATGTAGAATGAGTTTGAGATGAGTATGATTGGTCCTATCAAATACTTTTTGGGACTAAATGTGTAGCAGACAGAAAAAGAAATTTTTATTAATCAGTCCAAATATGTGAAAGAGATACTAAAGAAATTCAAGATGGATGATCGCAAGCCAGTAGGAAAACCTATGATCACTAGATGCAAACTTACAAAAGAAGATGACTCACCAGCAGTGGATACAACATTGTACAAGTCTATGATTGGTAAACCCATATATCTTACTCGGACTAGACTTGACATTTCCAATGCAATTGGCATAATTGGAAGATTTGTAGCAGAACCTAAGCAAAGTCACCTCATGGTAGTAAAGAGAATATTTAGATACTTACAGGGCACTATAGATTATGATCTATGGTATCCTAATTCAAAAAAATTTGACCTTCGTGTGTACACTAATGAAGATTGGGTAGGATGTGTTGATGACATAAAGAGTACATCAGGTGGAGTAGTGTTTCTTCGTGATAGACTTGTCACTTAGACAAGAAAGAAATAAAATTATATTTCTTAGTCAACAGCAGAAGTGGAGTATGTTGCACTAGCCTTGAATTGTTCTGCAATTGTTTGGATCAAGCAGATGATAAAGGATTTTGGAATTTAGATTGATTATCCTATTGTTATTCACTTTGATAACACTCGCACTATCAATATGTTGAAGAACCCTATGATGCATGAAAAAACAAAGCACATTGAGATCAAGTATCACTTCCTAAGAGAGAAAGTGGCAGAGAAAGAAGTCATGTTGGACTATGTGAGTACTAAAAATTAGTTGGAAGATATATTCACAAAGATCTTGCCTAAGGATACTTTTGAGTATCTCGAGGAGAAGTTGGGAGTAATTCCCTTCTCTGATTCTACCTAGAAGAAAGAAGGAAAGGCATCAGTCCTCAGGGACTAATGGAAGGTTGACTACTCTACCTCAGGAGTAGTATCGGTGCTTAAAATGAATGGAACCCTTTTCCATTGATGTCAAAGGGGGAGTAATATGCAGATTCATGAAAAACATAAGTAAAAAGGAGTAATATTCTAAGAGGGAGCAGTATTCAGTTATGACAGTAGTTCAGTTGAGAAAATGAAGACTATTGAAAAATATTGCAATAGATGGAGGATTCATCTTTGGGGGAGCTTTGATGAGGAAATGGAGAATGTTATAAAAGAAATGTTCATTTGGGTTGGTGGTGGTTTTTCATTCCACATGTTTCCACCAATGCCAAAGGGGGAGATTGTTTGAGATTTTCCAGCAGGCCAGTATTGACTATGTGTTTGTCATTGATCACAACATATGAAAAGTAGCATGCACGGAAGTCTTATGTAGTAAGCTTTTAGTATATGTAGCATGAACATGATATTAGCATGATATCATGGGTGCAGAGGTTAACTATTAGCACATACAATTATATAGTAGCTTGTATCAGTAGTGTTCCTCACAGAGTAATAGATAGTGTTCTATATATAGTTGTTCATACAGTTATCATGGAGCCTTGCGTGCTTGGATATATGTTGAAGACATGTTAGTGATGTTTCAATCATGGATGCATAGTCTGATATTTAGTAGAAGTGAGGATATGTAGTTGCAATTTCCTGTGTTTGTTTAGAAGAGCCGACAGAGATTTCATTGGTGCTAGAGTTGCACCTATCTCTTGGGTATGCACCCTTGGAGTTAATCTTAAAGAAGAGTTATTGATGTTCGGTTAAGAGTGCATGAAGTAATTCAGCTTGAGAAGAAAGATCCAATTGTTTTGGTAGAGCCGACAGTGTGTAGCGTGCGTGTACAATTATCTTATTGATAGGTCCCAAAATGTGTTGCGGCTTAGTAAGAGTCGACTGAATTATTATTGGAGTGTGTTATGATTTCTCTAATATGATTTCAAGGTGGTTCTAAAAGGATGACTTGATTATAACATTTAGAGGAATTATATTTATAGGCAGTCATTTTTGATTGCTTAAGTATGGTTCATGATTTGATAAAGAAAAGTGTGTGAAGTGTTGAACCATCAGAGGAAGGTCTATGTGACCAAGTAAAGTGTCAGTGCTATTCATTGGAACTGATCTAGACAACAGGTCTAAGCGTAGTTCACCAAGATCTAGATATAGTGTGTATCTATTATTCAGAAGGTTGTATCCTTCACCCCTTTGAGCAATGAGCTCTCAAATAGTATGTCCTCTCCCCTAATAGGAACTATTGTAAAAGACTCCTAATAGGGTCCAACCCTTGACCAGGTCTACTATACTAAATATATTGTAAAGCAACTTCTAACAGGATTAAGGATCTTCTAACAAGGATCATTATACACTAGTATAGAATATCAGTGGGTGTCAATTTCCACCAGGGTTTTTACCTATTTGGGTTTCCTCGTAACCAAAATATTGGTGTTGTGTTTGTGTGTTCTTTCATTGTGTTTATGCTTTATGTTTAAGTATACTTAATTGGATAAAGAATTGAAACTTGTAGATAACTGATTCATCCCCCCCCTCTCTTAGTTATCTCTTGGGACTATTCCTAATAGGGCTATGATGTATACCCCTCCCATGACCACTAGAATGACCTCTAACATGACCTTTAGCAGATCTAGTCACAACCATGATTCTTGCAACAAACAAAAATCCAGAAAATGTCTCACAACATAACTCGAAACAAAAACAAAAGATAACATAATCACAAAGCAATGGTCTGAAAGCAAAAATATTTCATGTCTATATTTAGTTTCAAGTTTAGACTACACAAAACCTAATGAGTGTACATACCCAGAGTTCCCAGTGTAGAAACTTGGCTCTAATACCAAATGTAACACCCCACCAGGGAACCCAAGAGAGAATAACCTAAAACATGCTACTAAGTTTGGTGATTAAATTTTTTTTCTAAAACAAAATACAATGCAACTCCAATAAAGAAAGACATTTTTTTTTTTAAATGCATATTTCCGAAAATGGAAATAAAAAACTAGCATTGTTCTTATTTGTTTTTTTGACTTTTTATACCTTTTTTGGCCTATGGGTCTTTTTTGGTAAATATTTTTTACTGTATTTATTTTTTACAAAGTATATTTTTTAACAGAATGTTGATTTTCTATTCAAATTGGGTTTTTCTCACAAACCCATTTATTTAATTTACTAGCTCAATAGTTTACACTATATCCCATATTAATTTTTTGTTTTCTAAGAGTTTTAGGAAGAATTTTCTCATAAAAATTGGACAGCATAACCCTACTGTGCCAAGTCTAAATAAAATCATAGAGTCATCAATCCAAGGGTTTTCTAATACCTAAAATCACAGACATAACTAAATACATATCTAAAGCAATAAATCTATCCAGACATAATAAATTACTAAAAATTGCACAGACAAATTTATAAAGAGGTTTCTCAAACCCTACCTCAAATCCAATGCAAGAAACTGAAAATGGAAGCGTTTGAGAAGAAGAAAATTCCAGATCCTTCAAAGTAAGAACCCAACCCTGTAGATCTGAATCCACAAATAATGCAATCCAAAATCCAGATTCACAACAATCTTTCACCAAATTACAAGCAACACAATACACCCAAGAAATCTCAAAATCTCCAACCAAGCTCTCTCCACAATTCTTCAAAACCTATGTGTGTGTAAACTCCAAATGAATGCCTTTCCCCCTATTAGGGATTCAATTCCACCTTTCATGCAAACCCTAGAGATGACTCAATAGTTAACTCCAAATCAAACTCCAATTCCCAATTTGAAAGAAAATCCTAATTAATAAATTAAAATAACTTTATTGTGAACAACTCAATTTTGTCGTTTGAAAACAAGTTGTTATATTTTTTGAAAACAATTCAATTTTCAATTAATATTAATGTACATGTTATAATTAAAATATGTATTAAATAAATTAAATATTTAATGCATCCTAAAACCATGCAATCAAATATTTAATTATTTAATAAAGTACACAAGCATAATTTAAATCTAATTTCTAATTAAATAATTAATTAATCCAAATAATCAGATAATTGACTTTAGATTAATTTTCTCAATTAAACATAAGAGAATAATTAATCATTAAATTTCAACTATAATCATTAATTAATAAATCACAGAAAATCACCCACATAAACAATAAATCAACTAAATTCAAATGAAGTAAAATCAAGCAAACTCAGGAGAAGGGATCCACGAATTCATGTTAGGTAGACAAATTCAAGTAGGGTAGTCAAACTGATAGTTGTCCAATCCTAGGACAATTAGGCTTAGGTTAGGGTTTTGGGTATGTATATTATCTCCCCTCTTTACCATTGAGATGAATATTTATGGGCATTCTCACTCCTGCAAACCTGTCATCACAATTCAAATCTAGTTTCTATTTTATATTTCCTTATGCAATTTCTTTTATTTTCCAAGGTTGATTCCTAAAAAAGGGTTTGACTAAGGAAAGACACTTTAGCCAACCTTTTTCCCTAGTTTTCTATGTGCAAGGATAGGTTACAAATCCGTCAAAACTTTTACGAAAAGATCAGGAACCTCCAGACAATCCTTATAAAATTTAGTCAAAAACACTTTGTACATGTCACCATTTTCATCATGTCCCAAGTACATATCACTATTTTAATCATTTCCCCTATATTTTGATCCCATATTTGGAAGGAAGATAGATTGCATCCTCTAGGTCTCATATTTGCAATTACAAGTCATTCCAAGATTCCAACAATCAAGAATTTGAATCTGAAAACTCACTTCTCTTATCTTATTTCCAAATGCATTCAAATTATTTTCCACTCCCTTTTACATCATTTTTCTTAGTTGGATTAGATCATATCTATTCTTATTTATCCTCTTGCATATCAATATATTTCCTCTCCTTCTCAATTTTAAGAAACAAAGAAATAAAAACCCTTCAAGGACAGATATTGCATTGGCTAATCATATTGTTAGAATAATTGAGAGGGTGGTGAATCAGTTATCCACAGTCCCAAACACAAGATGTAATCCACAAAACAATTTTAAACAAATTATATAACTTGGTAACATATAATATCAAACTGTCTGTCTAGCTTACCAATTACCAACAAATAACTAACTGTAATTACCAATCAAATCAAAGATGCAACATGTAAAGTATGAAAGTAAAACAATCATCACAAGTAACACATAACACAATGATTTAACGTGGAAACCCTATTAAGGGAAAAACCACCTGGGACTGAAAACCCAAAAATAATTCACTCTTATGAAGTGAGCTCGGTGAAGAGCCAGCACTGTTAAAGGTTATAATACACACTGTTAGGTGTGACCTTCCTAGAGGATTTAACACTAACTATTAGCCTTTGACCAGCATTCACTATGGGTCAAAAAGGTAACAATGTACATTCTCTTAATGACATAGGCAACATAATAAAGACTGTTAAGTCCACTTAGTTAAGAGATTTTTCTGAATCAATGGTTGAACTGATACAGTAATGATCTGATTCAATACAACTCTCTTGCAGATATTCAGATGTATTCTTAGCCCAAAATATATATCCTCTGATCACTTAAAAAATTTTACTTCAACAATATATCAACTTACATTCCCCTCGGTAATGTTCTCTGATGCTCAGTACAAACTTCTACAGCCCGGGTTCTTCAATAACCAATATGATCAAGCTTGCATGACTACTATCTTCATGTGAAATCTTTGTAGTCTGACATATGCGTCTATCTCCTTAAGTCTCTTTAAATAGACAAGTAAAACATTTTCATTTCATCCATTAGATTTTTCTGCTTAATCTTCATTGTTGGTTTTGCCTCTTAAACCTTCCTCAGCAGTTGTATCAATAAGTCATTTCAATCATATCCATTGGATCTTCTTCAAAAAAATTCAGCCATGGATCTCATAACAAACTTTATCTTCAACTTCAAAATCATACCAATATCCAACTCATGATCTTCAGTCGGCTGACCTTTTCATTTAATGCTTTCATCCATACTCAGTCAATATAGAAACATGTCATTGATAACTAGTTGAACTAGCTCAGTTAATACTATTACTCGGTACACACAGCACTAGCTTGATGTATACAGAAATCTTCAATTACTGACTATATTGACATATCCAATTTTCATTCTCTTCTTCATAATAAGTTAATGTAATATGCTCAAGTCAACAATACACAGTCAGAGACTCATTAATAAGTTACCCAATGTTTACCTTATCCTTATCTATCATATCCATCTTTTCCTCATGTAGACATCTCAATTCTTCATCTTCCCTTTCCTCAACAAATATTCAGATGTTGTAACTAACATGATAAGCACTGTCAAGATAAGTTGACATCAATGATAATATATTGACTAATTTAATCATCTCACATATTATTTCAGTTCTTGGTTATCACTAATCACTATCCTTCCAGATATTCAATCAGTTGTAGTCCAACAATCTCTCCCTTTGGCATTGATGGCAGCACAAGTAGTATGAAACTATACCATGCACATACAATGTATTCTACAACTATGTAAGAAAATGTTGTAGCTCAATAAGCTCAAATTTTAATATTTTTAATCACTACATTACATAACAACATTACAAATATAGACTCTCCCTATATCCAAAGGGTCTTGTTCTTAGCAACAAACTATTCAAGTCTCTCCCTTTCTGTAATCTCTCTCTTTTTCTATTCTTAGTAACTAATTTCTCTATGTTCATATTCAATCTCTCTCCCTTTGACAACAATTCCAAAGATAGAAAACAAAACAACTCTTCAGTAGACAAATATAATTGTTGTTTGGTTCAAAATCAATACCTTCAGTGTACAAATAACTTTTTGTTTCCAACTTCTTCAATCCTTCACAACCTTAGACAAAAATCCAAAGTGTGACCTAAGTGCATCACCATGAATGATCTTTTGATAAGTATAGGTTGATGCAACCTCCAAATCACCTTAGTGACCAGTAGACAGGGAACAGACCTCAAGTCTAGTTCTCAAATACTCAAATGTTTCCTTCAGTAATGGTTTAGTAAAAATGTCAGCAAGTTGTTCCTAAGATGTTACAAATTCCAATTTCACCTACTTCTCATGTTTTTGTTCTCTCAAATAGTGATACTTAATTGATATATGCTTTGTCTTTGAATGCATCACAGGATTCTTAGAAATATTTATTGCGCTAGTTTTATCACAATATATAATGATCGGGTTAGTGATTAACTCATTCATTCCTTCTAACACTTGTTTGATCCAAGCTATATTTGAATAGTTTTCAGTAGTAGCAACATACTCTACTTTAGCATTGGACTGAGATATGCATGTGTGTTTCTTGGTGATCCAAGTCACAAGCCTTTCTCCTAAAAATAATGCTCCACCAGTTGTGCTCTTCTGATCATCTATGTTTCCAGCCCAATCTACATCAGTGTAAACTCTGAGTTCAAATTTCCCTTCAAATGTATACCATAAACCATAGTCTTCTATTTTCTTGAGGCATCTCAAGATTCTTTTCACTACAATCATATGTGAATCCTTAGGATTGGTAGAAAATCTAGCCACAATCCCAACTACATGTGCAATATCAGGCCTACTGTGTATAACATACATCAGTTTCCCTATCATTGATCTATACAAAGTTTGGTTTACCTCTTTAGATTCATCATCTTTTGTCAATTTGCAACCTATGACCATCGGTGTTCCAACTAGTTTAGCATCTTCCATGCCAAATGTTTTCAATACTTCCTTAATGTATTTTGATTGAGTGATGAATATCCCATCTTTCTACTATAAAATATGCAATCCTAGAAAGAATTTAATCTCTCCAAACATAGACATCTCAAATTCCTTTTTCATGTCATCAGCAAAAGATTTACAAATCTGATCTTGTCCTCCAAAGATAATATCATCAACAAATATTTTAGCAATCAAAATTTTATCATCAGAACCACCTTTCAAGTACAAATTATTAATCTCACTAGTCCTTACAAAACCAATACTAATAAAAAAGCATGTAACCTTTCATACCATGCCCTCGATGCTTGCTTTAGTCCATATAAAGCTTTGTGTAGTCTACATACCATGTCTTTCTAATTCTGCTCAACAAACCCCTCTGGTTGTTCTATGTAGACCTCCTCTTCAAGAATTTCATTTAAAAATGTTGATTTGACATCCATTTGATATACCTTAAATCCCTTATGTGCATCATAAGCAAGTAATATGAGCACACCTTCCAATCTAGAAATAGGAGCAAATGTTTCACCATAATCAATACCTTCTTCCTATGCATAACCTTTGTAAACAAGTCTTGCCTTATTCCTGATGAACTACAACTGATTGAATACCTAAATGACTTGAGGATCAATGATTAGAGATCACTAAGTTACTAAAATGATATGTAAGATAATTAAATCAGTCATTATGTTGTCATTTATGTCAACTATTTTTGATAGTAGTTATCATGTTAGTTACAAACATCTAAACATCTATAAAAGGAGAGAATAGATGAAGAATTGAGATATCTGCATGAAGAAAGATGGATATGACAGATGAGGATAAGGAATACTTTGGGTAACTTATTGATGATTCTATGATCTCATATTGTTGACTTGATTATGTTGCATTAATCTATTATGAAGAAGGAAGGAAAACTATACAAGACAATGTGGTCGGTAAATGAAGATTTCAGTATACACCAAGTCAGTGTTGTGTATACCGAGCGACAATATTAACTAAGCTTGTATTCACTGACACATTTCTTTATTAACTGAGTATGGATAAAAGTATTAAATGCTAAGTTTAGCTGAAAGAAAATGATTTCAAGATTGAGGATAAAGTTTTTCATAAGATCCATGGCTGACAAAATTTAGAGAAGATCTAAAGGATGGAATTGAAACGTGTTATTAACACAACTGCTGAGGAAAGTTTAAGAGGAAAAATTAATGAAGAAGATTAAGAGAAAAAATATGATGGTTGATAAGAAAATGGTTTATCTATCTATATAAGAGATGTGAGTTTCTTTATTGAAACATGTCAGAAGAAAGAAGACTGCAGAGATTTCACGTGAATACAGATTCATGCATGCCTGATCAGAGTGGTTAAAGGAGAACCAAACTACAAAACATTACTGAGCATCAAAGAGCTATTACCAAGTGAAAGTAAGTTGAGGAAGTGAATTGAAATATTGATCAGATGATTTGTATGGAGTTAGAATAGATCTAAACATCTACAAATTGAGTTGTATTGTAATCAGATCAACTATTATTTCAGTTTAACCATTGATACAAAAAATCTCCTAACCGAGTGGACTTAACCATCTTATGTTATGCCCCTATGTCATTCAAGGAATGTACATTGTTATCTAATTGACCCCATAGTGAATGTTGGTTGAAAGATAACTGTTAGTGTTAAATCCTCCAACAAGGTCACACCTAACAGTGTGTTTGTAACCTTTAACACGGTTACCGGTCCCAGGTGGTTTTTCCCTTAACAAGGTTTCCATGTTAAATCATTGTGTTATGTGTTTCTGTGATGATTTTTTTATTGTCATACTTTACATACTGCATATTTAATCTGGTCGGTAATCATGGTGAGTTAATTAACTAGTAATCCCTAAAAGGCACAGATAGTTGAATAGTTTATGTTACCGAGCTGCATAATATATTGAAATTGTGTTGAGTATTACTTATTCTAACAATTGGCATCAGAGCATATTGGTTTCTTTGACAGAATTTTTAAGGACTTAAGCAGAAAGATTACAAGATGTATAAGAGGGAAGTGTCGAAGCTAAACAAAGATCATTTTGCTACATGGAAGAGCTGTATGAGACTTCACATTACTAGAATTGGTGAATCTACTTTACATTTACTAGATCATGGCTACTTACAACCCAATGTTGGACCTTTGACTCTTGATCAGTAGAGAGACCATCATGAACATAACATTACCATGATAGAGATTGTTGCTGCTCTATCTGATGCAAAATTTGAGGATATCGAAGAATGTGCTACTGCTAAGGAGATGTGGGCTAAACTTTCACTTGTGTATGGTGGTGATGCAAATATGATGAGAGCTAGAGCTGAAATCTTGAGAGGCAGATTTGATGACATGAAGATGAGAGAAGGTGAAAACATAGTGTAGTATACAAATTGAATTAAAGAGGTAGTTAATGGTATCTAAGGTGCGTGAGGTTCTATCGATGAAGACATTGTGGTAAGTAAAATACTGAGAACTCTTTTGCATGTCTATGCAATCAAAATATCTTCTATTCATGAAATGAGTCTATTCCCAATAGCACACTTACTCTTGATAGTCTGATTGGAAAGTTAACCACTTTTGAACTGAACAATTATGATAACAGTGTTGTACCAACTATTGAATCTGCATTTATGTCTTCTCTTAATATTAGTAAATCTAGTAGTAAACACAATATAAGGAATGAAAGTGAAAGCAATACCAATGATGAGCTTGATGAACTTGAAGCTTTAATGGCCCAGAGACTACAGAAAGGTAAAGGGAGATATAAGGGTAAATTACCTTTAGCTTGTTTTAATTGCAAAGAAGTTGGTCATATTATTGCTAGATGCCCTAACAGAAAAGAAGATGAGAATGATAGAGAAAGATCTAGAAGTAGAAGCTATGGCATAAGGAAAAAAAGATATAACCGATGGTAAAACAGAGACAACCAAGATCACAAAGATAAAGGTAAAAGGTATGTTACATTACTGAAGAGGATGACACTGACACTGACATAGATGATGACATTGACACTGACATAGATGATGACATTGAGGTGGTGTTTGTTGCAATGAAAGATGATTCAGAAGAAGAGGAAAGGTATGTAGAAACAACACTCATTTCTAAAGTTAGTAAAAATGATACTTGGATCACTGATAGTGGTTGTACACATCACATGACTGGTGATGAAGATAAGTTTGATCATCTTGAGCATTATAATGGAGGATCAGTAAAAATGGGTAATGATACACCTTGCATGGTTAAAGGAAAAGGATCTTTATTGATTAATGATAAAATCAGATGTGATAATGCTTATTAGGTAAAAGGATTGAATTAAAATTTTCTAAGTGTGGCCCAGCTTAACAATTCAGGTCACCAAGTGGCATTTGAGAACAAGAAGGTGAGAATCTTTGATGAAAGTGGAAAGCTTGTCAAAATAGGAGGAGAATCAAAAGGTAACTTATTTTATCTTGACAATGATGAGACTTCTTGTTTACTAGTAAAAAATGAGGATGCATGGTTATGGCATAAAAGGTTATGTCATGTAAATTTTGATAACATGATAAAGATCAATAAAAAGAGAAAAGTTAGAGGACTGCCTAACCTAACTAAACCTGATCATGTTGTGTGTCATCAATGACAAAAAGGGAAGATGACAAAATCTAGTTTTAAAAGTAAAGATTTTTCAACAAAAGGAATCTTGGAGTTAGTTCACACTGACCTATGTGGTCCCATGAGAACTCAGAGTTACTATGGTGATAGATACTTTAGTCTGTTTGTTGATGACTATACTAGATTGATGATTGTCATGTTTTTAAAAGAGAAATCTGAGGCATTTAAAATGTTTAAATGGTACAAGGCTAAAGTAGAAAAAGAAATTGAAAAAGAACTAAAATTATTGAGGTCTGATAGAGGTGGTGAGTTTATTTATGATGAATTCACTAACTATTGTAATGAACATGGCATCAAAAGATAGGTTTCTGCTCCTAGAACACCGCAGCAGAATGGAATTGTTGAAAGAAGAAATAGATCCATTATTGATTGTACTAGAACATGAATGATATAAAAGAATGTTGCACAAGTATATTAGCAAGAGGTTGTTAGCACTATTGTATATGTCCTAAACTAAGTTCAACTAAAGAAAGACACAAACAAAACACCCTATGAGTTATGGTTTGGATACACATCGAGTGTAAGTTACTTCAAAAATTTTGGTAGAAAATATTTTATTCTGAAAGATGATAGGAATGGGAAATTAGACTCTAAAGGTTATGATAGAATATTCCTTGCATATTCTACTAAAAGTAAAGCTTACAAGTGTTTGAATAAGGTTACTAATAAGATGATTGAAAGTGTTAATGTCGGAGTTGATGAATTTGCTGACAAAAATGATGAGGAAAGTAATAAGGAACCGAAAGACTATGGTAGATTTGTTTATGTTAAACATCTAGATTACCTACCGAAGTCACAGGCTGAGTCGACTGAGCATCAAGAAAATAACACCGAGGAATAGCAGAGGGAAACTGAGGAACATGATGAAGATGCTGAGAAAGGAAATGAACCTGAACAAGATGAAGAACAAAGAGGAGATCAAGTACTAGAAAGATTTGTCAGAAGACATCATCCTGAGAATCAAATCATTGGAGATAAGCAAGCAAGCATGATGACAAGAAGTAAGGTAAGAAAAAATGTATCCTTAGTTTGTGAGTTTGAACCTAAGAATGTTAAGGTTGCACTTGAGAATGATAAATGGATCAATGCTAAGAATAAAGAGATTGAACAGATTGAAAAGAATAAGACATGGACATTAGTTCCTAGGCCAAAAGATAAGAATGTTATTGGTACTAAATGGATTTTCAAAAATAAGTTGAATGAAAATGGAGAAGTTACAAGGAATAAAGATAGACTTGTCTACAAGGGATATGCACAAGAAGAAGGTATTGACTATGGTGAAACATTTTTCACCTATTTCTAGACTAGAAGGAGTCCGCATGTTACTAGCATATGTTGCACATAAGAAGTTTAAGGTATATCAAATGGATGTTATGTCAGCATTTATGAATGGAATACTAGAAGAGGAGGTCTACATAGAACAACCAGAAGGATTTGTTGATTTGAATTAGAAAGACATGGCATGTAGATTGCATAAAGCTTTATATGGATTAAAGCAAGCACCGAGAGCATGGTATGAAAGGTTACATACTTATCTTATAAGTATTAGTTTTGTAAGAACTAGTGAAAATAGAAATTTTTACATGAAAGGAGGATTTGATGATACTATATTGATTGCTGAAATATTTGTGGATGATATAATTTTTGGAGGACAAGATCATATTTGTAAATCTTTTGCTAATGAGATGAGAAAGGAATTTGAAATGTCAATGTTTGGAGAGATTAAATTATTTCTAGGATTGCAGATTATTCAACAGAATGATGGAATTTTCATCATACAATCAAAGTACATAAAGGAAGTATTGAGAACATTTGGCATGGAAGATGCTAAACTAATAGGAATACCTATGGTTACAGGCTACAAATTGACAAAATATGATGAATCTACCGAGGTAAATTAGACTCTATACTGATCTATGATTGGTAAACTGATGTATGTAGTACACATTAGGCCTGACATTGCACATGCAGTTGGGATTGTGGCTAGATTTTCTGCCAATCCTAAGGATTCACATATGGTTGCAGTGAAAATAATCTTGAGATACCTAAAGAAAAAAGAGGACTATGGTTTATGGTATCCTAAGGAAGGAAAATTTGAACTAAGAGTTTACACCGACGCAGATTGGGCTGGAAATATAGATGACAGAAAGAGCATAATCGGAGGAGCATTTTTCTTTGGTGAAAGACTTGTAACTTGGACAAGTAAGAAACAACCTTATATTTCTCAATCTACTGCTGAAGAAGAGTATGTTGCTACTACTACAAATTGTTCAAACATTGCTTATATCAAACAAGTGTTGGAAGGGATGAATGAGGCAATCATAGAGTCAGTGATTATATTTTGTTACCACACTAGTGCAATAAATATTTCTAAGAGTCATGTAATGCATTCAAAGACAAAGAATATATCTATTAAGTATCATTATTTAAGAGAACAAGTATAGGAGAAGCAAGTCAAACTGGAATATGTTACATCAAAGGAGAAACTTGCTGATATTTTTACCAAGCCTCTACCAAAGGACATTTTTGAATACTTGAGGACTAGACTTGGGGTCCATCCCCTGTCTACCGATCACTAATGTGATCTGGAGGTTGCATCATCCTATTCTTATCAAAAGAACATTCATGTTGATGTAATATAGCTCACACTTTGGATTATGTCTGAGGTTGTGAATAGAGAATAGAGAATTTGCATATCAGTATACAAAGATACATTGTCTACACTGAACAATAGAGAGTTACTTGGATATTGCAGAGTTGTATGTTTTATGTTTTTCTTTGGCATTGTTGTCAAAGGGAGAGATAAACAAGGAGAGATAAATGGAAAGATATTGGAGAGATAAACAGGGAAAGATAATCAGTGGAGAGATAGTGGAAGAACAGTGAAGAATGAATATGACAAATTAGTTACTGAGAACACAAAGAAAGAGAGAGCTTTGAATATTTGTTGATGAGAACAAAAGGAATCTGAGAGATGAAAAGATCTAATCTGTAGAGGAGATTCTATACTAATAATGTTTTTATGTAACGTAGTGATTAAACATATAAAAAATCAAGCTAAGGGAGAGCTTACCAAGTTACAACATTTAATTACATAGTTTTGGACTACATGTTTGGTTTGTGTATGTCATATTTCATATTGCTTGTGTTGCCATCAATTCCAAATGGAGACATTGATGAACTACAACTGATTGAATACCTAATTGACTTGAAGATTAGTGATTAGAGATCACTGAGTTACTAAAATGATATGTAAGATAATTAAATCAGTCATTATGTTATCATTGATGACAACTAGTTTTGACAGTACTTATCATGTTAGTTAAAAACATCTAAACATCTATAAAAGGAGAGAATAGATGAAGAACTGAGATATCTACATGGAGAAAGATGGATATGACAGATGAGGATAAGGAATAATTTGGGTAACTTATTGATGACTCTATGATCTCATATTGTTGACTTGATTATGTTACATTAATCTATTATGAAGAAGGAAGCAAAATTATACAAGACAATGTGGTCGGTAAATGAAGATTTCAATATACACTGAGTCAGTGTTGTGTATACTGAGCAATAGTATTAATCAACCTTGTATTCACTGATGCATTTCTTTGTTAACCGAGTATGGATGAAAGTATTAAATTCTAATTTTAGCCGATAGAAAATGATTTTGAGATTGAGAATAAAGTTTGTTATAAGATCCACGACTGAAAAAATTTGGAGAAGATCTAAAGGATGGAATTGAAACATGTTATTGACACAACTACCGAGGAAGGTTTAAGAGGCAAAATCAATGAAGAAGATTAAGCAAAAAAATTTGATGGTTGATAAGAAAATGGTTTATCTATCTATATAAGAGATGTGAGTTTCTTTATTGAAACATGCCAGAAGAAAGAAGACTGTAGAGATTTCACGTTAATACAGTTTCATGCATGCTTGATTAGACTGGTTGAAGGAGAACTAAACTACTGAACATTATCGAGTGTCAAAGAGCTATTACCAAGTGAAAGTAAGTTGAGGAAGTGAATTGAAATATTGATAAGATGATTTGTATGGGCTTGGAATAGATCTAAACATCTTAAAATTAAGTTGTATTGTAGTCAGATCAACTACTGTTTCAGTTTAACCATTGATACAGAAAATCTCCTAATCGAGTGGACTTAACCATCTTATGTTATGCCCCTATGTCATTCAAGGAATGTACATTTTTATCTAATTGACCCCATAGTGAATGTTGGTTGAAAGATAATTGTTAGTCTTAAATCCTCTAACAAGGTCACACCTAATAGTGTGTTTGTAACCTTTAACAGGGTTGGCTCTTCACCGAGCTCACTTCAGAAGAGTGAAAATTATTTTGGGTTACCGGTCCCAAGTGGTTTTTCCCTTAATAGGGTTTCAATGTTAAATCATTATGTTATGTGTTTCTATGATGATTATTTTATTGTCATACTTTACATACTGCATATTTGATTTGGTCGGTAATCACAGTGAGTTAATTAACTGGTAATCGGTAAAAGGCACAGACAGTTGAATAGTTTATGTTACCGAGCTATAGAATATATTGAAATTGTGTTGAGTATTACATCTTTATATTTGGGACTGTAGGATAACTGATCTAACTGATTCACCCCCCCTCTCAATTATTCTAACAATTCCTTGTAACTTCTCCATTCTCATTCAGCTTATTTTTTAAAATCCATTTAGTACCAATAACATTTTTATCTTTCAGTCTAGGCACTAAAGTCCATGTCTTGGTCTTTTCAATTTTTTCTATCTCTTCATTCATAGCATTTACCCAATTCTCATTTTCAATTGCATCCTTGACATTCTTCGGTTCAAACTCACAAACTAAGCATGTTTTTTGTGTTAACTTACTTCGGTTCATCATGCTAGCTTGCTTATCTCCAATGATCTGGTTCTCATGATGGTGTCTTCTTACAAATCTTGCTAACACTTGATCTTTTCTAGGCTCAAAATCTTGTTCAGGTTCAATTTCTTGCTCAGTTTCTTCATCCTGATTCTTGGTTTCTATTTGTTGATCATCGGTAGCATTTTCCTGATGCTCGATAGACTCAGCCTGTGGCTTCGGTAAATATTCTGGATCTTCAACATAAATAAATTTACCATAATATTCTAGCTCCTTCATACTTTCTTCTTCATTTTTCTCAAAAAACTCATCAGCTTTAACATTAGTAATCTCTATCATCTTATTAGTAACCTTATTCAAGAATTTTTAATCTTTACTCTTAGTAGAATAACCTAGGAACAAGCCTACATCACCTTTAGAGTCAAATTTACCTTTCATATCATCTTTCAAAATATAACACTTACTACCAAAGATTCTGAAATAACTTACACTCGGTGTGTAACCAAACCATAACTCGTAAGGTGTCTTGTTTGTATCCTTCTTCAATTGAACTCAATCTAGGACATAAATTGTAGTACTAATAGCTTCCCTCCAGTACATCTGTGCAACATTTTTCTCAATCATCAGCGTTCTAGCACAATCAACAATAGATCAATTTCTTCTTTCAGCAATTCCATTCTACTATAGAGTTCTAGGAGTATAAACCTATCTTTTAATACCATGCTCATTACAAAAGCTAGTGAATTCATCAGAAACAAACTCACCACCTTTATCAGACCTCAAGCATTTCAATTCTTTTCCAGTTTCTTTCTCAACTTTAGCCTTATACCATTTGAACATTTTCAATACCTCAAATTTTTCTTTCAAGAACATGATGGTCATCAATCTAGTATAGTCATCAACAAACAAAATAAAGTATCTATCACCATAGTAGCATTGAGTTCTCATGGGACCACATAAGTCGGTATGAACCAACTCTAATATACCTTTAGATGAGTAGTCCTTGCTTCATAGCATGAATATCATCATTATTTGCATCAAGAACATCAAAAGCATCATCATCAAGAGTATATTCTTCATCCAAATTAATTTTAATAGAATCCAAGATACGAATAGAATTATCATGTTTGTTTCATTTCATCATTTTGAAATTAACTTCCTCCTTTGGGCTATGTATAGGTGGATCAAAGGGAATCAAAGTGTCAATATGTATTTTAGGGGAAGAGAGGTTTTTTAGAAGCACACTCACAAGCTCTAGCATGACATTTATGATGATGATCATGGACATAGTGGCTATACTTGGTTTTACTAGAAATTTGATTTGATTTAGGATCAATCAACATTGGTTCCTTTTCTTCTTTAGAATAAAGAATATAAGGAACCTCACTAGGTTGAGAGATACTATCTGATGAACATTTATAAGATATAGGAAGTGTAACAAAATAATATATAAGACATGTAGGTCGTATAGGGAGAAGTCTAGGTCCAAGACAAGGAGATGGAATACCCTTTGATTGCTAAGTTCACAAATCTTTTGGATTTTGTATTTTTTATATGATTAAAAGAGATTTAAAAAAATTTATTGAGAGGTGCTACAGATTTGTCTCCTTGACCATTAACACCCTCAACATATATGGTGCTAGAATCAATGAGGTCTGGAATAACATATTTCAAATGGAAACACTTTTCAGTATCATGACCAAGTTGATGATGGTATTGGAAAATATCTTTGTGATCAAATGATTTTGGAAAAGGTTTGGATCTGTCAATTGGTTTAATATGAGGAAGATTTAACACTTTAGCATTAATCAACTTCAACATAACATTATGCAAAGATTCAAAAAGCTGAGTAAAATTATGAAGTCTAAAAATAGATAAAAAGAGAGCCACACCTTTGGATGTTGCTACCATTTGCTCATCAATATTGTTGGATGAAAGATTGATTTTGATGAAGTTATTTGGTTTATAAAACTTTTTCTTAGATGTGGCATCACTATTATCAATCAAAGCCATTGAATTGGTGCTCTCAAATTGACTCACTTGAAGTGATAATTATGAAGCATTATACACAATTAAGTAAAAGAGGAAAATTCAAAAAGAAAAATCTTCTCTAATGTATTTTTTTGTAAATTAGAAATGAAAATACATTACACATCAATATCAGGCACATGATAATATATATGAGCATGCAAATGCTTAAATCTACCAATGAAATTATTCACATTTTCTTTAACACCTTGTTTACAATCATTAAATTAGTCAAAAAAATCTTAGGACCAATATTGTTTTGAAATTGTTGGATAAAAGCATTGGCAATATTTTGAAAGGAGTCAGTAGAATAAGGAGGCAAATAAAAATAACATTGCAAGGCTTTATCTCAAAAGGTTCTAGTAAATAATTTATCCAAGAACCTATGATCATGAGAAAAGTTACTACACAATGTTTAAAAGGTTTTGACATCGATCCAAGGATCACCTTTACCATTATAAGTCTTTAGGTGAGGAATCTCCATGTATCAAGGAATAAAAAAATAGATGATATCTAGGGACAAAGGACTAGCAATGTCACAAGTAGGAATGTTGAATTTGGACTGGGTCATGGAAGCAATTTGTTGTTTCAAGGAAGACATCATTTGAGCCGAGATACTAATAGCATAATTGGTAGAAAGAGTGGTAGGAGATATGTGTGGAATGTTTGGACCATTGTAATAAATAGAAGGAACACTGAAGTATGAAAAAGGAACACTATTGTAAGTGGGATTTGATGAAGGTAAATAAACACATGGAACACTTGAAGGAACAATAGGAACTACATGATTAAGAATGCTAACATGTATAGGGTTGATATTTTGAATAGAAGTAGTGATAATGGGTGAACCATAAATTGACACACTAGGAATAGAGGTAGAAATAGGCATGGAGGTCTCAACACTAGTAGTAGGTGGAATGAAAACTAGCTCTTGAGAAAAATCTCTAATAGACTTGACATTGTTATCAATGAGATGAGAGATACTAAAAAAGATGTTAACACCATGTTCATCAGTATGAATTATCTTTGTCAAACCTTCTACAAAAGATATGACCTTAGTGTTAGAGTTTTCTTTCCCTAACCATTGCTCAAATTTTTCAAAGTCATAAGAAATTTTTTAGACTTACATAGCAAGGAATCTTAAGGCCTCATCTTCATCATGAGAAGAGTGGGAAGATTTGTTATCAATAATAGGTTTAATTTCATTGGTAGGTATGTTAGTCTCATCAATATTCCTAGGAAAAATAGAAGACTCGGGATCAAAGGAACCCATAATTCTATGGCTTCCCCTAGTCAAAATGTTATTAGTAGGAATCAAGGTAATAACACTGATGCACAAAATAATGAAATAAGGATAGATATTATTGTAAAATTTGAAAGAGATATGCAATTCAACTAAGCAAAATATCAAATTTAATTAAAAGCGCATCTAACCATCAAATATAGAAAGATCTAATGTAAAACATGCAATGTAGATCTAAATATGAAAACAGGATCTAACCACCAAAATTAGAAGTTTGTAATGCATACAAAGTAGATCTAAAATCCAAATTAGAATTGGAAATTTTATGATTCAAGTTCACCAAACATGTACATAAATAAAATGGTGAAGTAATTTGTAAATGGGTAAATGACTTCTCATTTTAATGTATTAAACATTTCAGAAGGAAGATGCCCCACTAGATTCAGGGGGAGACTCAAATACTAAGTGGGAAAATGATCCTCCTCTAAAATATGTAATGATGAAAATAGAAAGGATGCAATGATGTAATGTAGATGATTAATTAGACAAGTTACCAAAAAATGGGAAATAATAGACTGATACAAACTAACAGTGAGCATAAAAGTACAAAAAAAAAAACCAAAGCATAGATATGACTTGTGTGTGAAATATGGGCTAAAAATACAGGGGACGGGGTGGGAACTTTCCTTGTACCTAGGATAGTGTGCCAATGTAATTATATACCTAGTGATTTTGACTATTTTTTTGGATTCTTTCAACTGTGTTCAATCTTTCTGAATTTCATCTAGTGGCTCCATAACCTATTCCTGCACACTACAAATTGAGGAAAAGGTTGTCTAAATGGGGTTTTCTTGGTCAAACCTCTATTTAGGAATCAATTTTGAAAATGGAAAGAAATTTCATAAAGGAAAGTACATAAAAAGGTAAACGATTGATTCACCTTGCATAAATTTCTTCAATTGGAAAATATTACCTTTCACTTGAATCTTCTTGCTTGATTGAGAATTCCTCTACTTGGCCATCATGAGAGAGATCATTTCTTCAATTGGATAATATCACCTTTCAATTGAATGATCTTTAAGAATTGGAGACTTGGAGATCTCGATCTTGGATGTTTGCCTTCAAATCTTGAATCTAATTGCTCTTGATTGCTTGAAAATCTTGAGATTTGATTGCAAATGCTTTAGTATGGTTATGATATGAAAAATGAGGAGAGATAAGGTGATTTTAAACTTTCTCCATCATTTTTGAATTAAAAAATGATCCAAGCCAAACAAAAAATTAAATCTCTTGCTAATACCCTAGCATCAAACTCTAGGAAAAATTTGGGCCCCGATCCTCAGGGATAGGATGCAATTGGAATTCTATCCTAGGGATATAATTCCATTGGCATTTTTTACCATAGATAATGGGATAGAATTTGGAGAGGATGTTGAGATATGTGAAAAAAGTGAGCAAAAAAAAGATAGGTTGCTAGGATCAAGAATAATAGGCATTTAGACTTTGAAATCACAAAAATGGAGTCTAATAGGTCCTAATAAGGAATCCAATTATGGGTGAAATTTTTTTTGGATGGTATATTAGGTAAATATATTCTTGAGGAATGATGGCACACTTTTATTCCCCAAGTAATGGATTTTTTTACTATGGATACCCAATTACAAATAAAGAAGAGGTTATGATCAAGAATGCATACATTTTGTATAAGAGAGCATCCTTAATGTGAGCAAACAATTATATGTAAGATTGGATATAAAAAGATAAATAAATTCATATTAACCAAGGGAAAAGTGGATCCTTATAAAGGATGAGAGAGACTTAAATACTCCCTTTCTCCCCAAGTGGAGAGGCACATATAAGATTAAGGAGGACTACTATGTTGCTCGCAAAATATGATCTCACTTGAAATTGTAGCACCATGACTTACAATGAGTCTCCAAGGGATAGGCTAAAAATGTCACATAGTGTGGAGAAACATAATAGGAACTTAAATGTTATTCAAAGTAATCATAATTACAAATCAACTCATTGTGACATGTTATGTGAATGATATCATAATAAATGAGTTTTTGAAACTTGTAATGTAAAGCTTGAAATTCATTAGTAGAGTGATCATTGTATTGATGATACATGGAAAAAGGAATATTCAAAAGGTTTTGACTATGTTTTTTTTTTTCATTTAGGTTAAGTAATCAACTTAGCATGAAGAAGGTTAGGAAAAATGATGTCTTGATCAAAGCTAGACAATGAAGAAATGTTAAATGATAAAGAAGGGGAAGTTGACAAAGTAGAAGGTTGGAAACCAAAACCTTGAAGAGGAAAGTGCATGTTAGGTTTATCATGAGTCCCATCTTTTTGTTTCATGCACGTTAAACCATGTTGAAGATTAGTAGCTGAAATTTTAGGAGAATCATGTTGAACAAATGAAACAATATGCCCTTTAAAGGGGCACATGTTAAAATTAAGAACTTTGTATTCACCCACAAAAGATGGTGTAAAAATAATGACTCCCAATCATCTTCTAAAAGGGAACTTCTATGAGGATAAGTATCTCTAGGAATCCAGAAGATATGTTTTGTTGAAATATTGTAGGAATAGATGAAGAATCAAATTCAGTTTGTAAGAAACTTTGTGATTTATCATCAACAACAAGGGTATACATGATATTGTTATAGATGAACTTCACTTTGCGATGAAGTGTTGAAGGCATCATGCATGACAAGTATTCATGGTATTCCTAAGAGAATATTTTAATTAAGAGAACTAGGCATGACATGGATAGGTGTGGGTAAAATAATAGGATCTACTTTAACAGGTAAATTGATAATACCCAAGGTTGGTTTAGCAACATTATAAAAGCCATGAATAGGAATATAATCAAGTTTAATTGATGAAACATCCACCTTAATTTTATGCAATAAATTAATGCTACACATATTAAGACCATATCCGTAATCAACTAAAGTTCTAATTTGAATAAAATTTCCATTTATAAGGACAACAACCATAAAATAGTCATGTTGATCTTGAATTTACTTAGGAGGCAACTCATCTTGAGAAAAAAAAAAATTGAGCTTTATTGTTGGTCACATTCATGCATTCTAATATGGATGTTATATTAGTTTTTAAAGGAGGTGGGAGAGTCATGTTTCTCAAGGCTTGTTACAATGCTTCATGATATGTAGGTGAAGTTTGAAGAAGCTTCCAAAGAGATATCTTGGCAGGAGTAGCATAGAGTTGTTTTACTAAATCATATTCTTTTCTAGGATTTTGAGGGAGATGGGGTGTAGGAGGAAGGACTAGTTGAGAGAATAATTGAAATTGTAGTTTGTCTATTATTTCTTTTTTATAAGTGTGAGAAAATGCACAATAGTTAGGTTGTTGAGCACCTTTCACCACAATGACTTGTTTATTTTGAGGTGGAGGGGAATCTTGATGAAGATGAATAAGAACCTTAGGATTTTCAATACCTAAAACAATGACAACATTGATTTGATTGAGTCCTTGATTGTTCAAATTTTTATCACTATAAGGGAGAACATCAAAGAAAGTAGTAATTTGATATTATTCTCTTCTTCCAAGGTATCTTCATGAGTGGGAAAATATTTAGAATGGGGATTAGGGATTTCCATCAGTGCTTCATCTCTAAAAGGGATACTACTTAAACAAGGTAAGGTTATATTAAGAAAGGTATAATTTATAATATCCTCCTCTTGCTCCAAAATACTCTCATAAAGGGACACATATTAGGAGGAAGAAAATAATAATGCATGATTATGTCATCTATAGAGGGAGTAGAAGAAATTTTAACCCCAATATCATCCTCTTTTATCAAGGTTTCTTCATGAGGGGGAGAATAGTCAATATCGTTATCTAGTAGTTCATCCCAAATGGGGAGATAATTTATATTTGTATCATCTTAAAATGGAAGCACTTCCATGATAAGAGCATTTATCCCTCTGATTAAGTGGTCTAGGGTCATGTTAAGTGCCTTGATCAGGTCTTTGCATGTATTTGGCTTTCTACCTGCTTTCCACTTCTTTTCTGCTTCATTCTAGGTGAAATTAGGGTTAGGATCCCAAGGATTCTCCTTAATTTCCCTCTTCCATGGCTCTATTTTCTAGGTAGGATTTATAAATAGGTCCTCCTAGCCTTCATCATAGTCATCATAGGATTTTATGCTTATCCTTGGCATTATGTCCTTTTCTGGTATCATTTCTAGGTCTCCAGGCATCCCCAGGACCTCCTGTCCTGATTCTGACTGGATCTGAGCCCACAGGGTCAAATTCAAGGTTGATCCTAACTAGGTTAGGATTGAGCTTGAACCTAACTAGGTCAATCATATTCCTTGATTTTCGGGTATCAGGTTTTCAGGATATTTGTTTTCCCGCCTTCGGGTCGGCCACTTCGGGTTTCAGGATGGTAAATCCTTAAATTTCATTTAATCTAGGTATATTTTCTAAATTTTATGGCCTAATTGGGATTTAATTCTCCAAGGTGGCCCCTCTAGAGGATTGTGCCCTAGTTCACTATAAAAGGAGGCCTTCCTCTCTCATTTTCTCATCCATTATTCACAAGCTCTCCATCAAGTTTTATGAGAAGATCCCATTTCAAACAAGCCTTCAAGAATTAAAGTGTTCAATCATTCATCCATCAAGGAGATCCATTGTTAGCCATTGAAGGATTCAATCTCTTTGGAGCCCCCTTGAAGATCCATTCTTATACATTCATCCAAGCCTTCTCATATGAAAAGATCAAGTCAAGATTAGTGTTGAAGATCAAATGCCATTGAATGGAGACATCCTACATTCATTCTACATCCATTGAAGCATTCCTATTTATGGATTTGAGGATTCAAATCCTCTACAAGGACTTCAACATAAGAGAGGTGATTTGTTTCAATTACTTTGTTTATGCACACTACATTTCAATTCAATTTCAAGGTTAATTCCTAAATTGGGGTTTGACCAAGGCAAACCCCCCATACAAACAAAACCCCCATTTTCTTGTAGGTACAGGTGTGGTATTTCAAATCTAAGAGCAAATTTGGATACCCTTTTCGGTGAACTTCTGATATCTGTGAACAAAGTCAGAATCAACCTTCAAATAAAGAATCTAGCCTTTGACCTTTTATGAGGGTCAAAGTTGACATTAGCTCATCTTGGAAAAATATTTCTGGGTTTTCTTTGTCTTAGCATTTCCAGTCCAAAACAAGTTGCAGAATTGCCCGAAAGTACACACGGACATCAAAAATTGGCATTTTTTAGTTCTGCCCTAATTCAAGGTTAGTACTTGTATTTCAATTATTTCAAATTCTAAACACTTTCAACCATAGAGAAATATAGGGTTTCTCTCTTTCTTTCATATTCTTCATAGATTGATTCGATTGTGCATTAGCCTTTTGGTTGATCAAATTGGATCTCTCCTTTGGGAATTTGGATTTGGGAGTAGATCTCATATTTCCCCCATACACATCAATTACACATTTGAATAGGTGTGATGCCATTTTACCCCTATTCAATATTAGAAATAGAAAAAAATTTAGGAGAAACATAATCACAACTCACTAAATATTCATTCCTAAAGGGGTATTAACAAATTTCACCAAATTATTCTCATGGGGGAGGCACATATCAAGAAAAGAGTTAACATCAACCTTCAACATGTGTCCCCAAAGGGAAAGATCATTGAGAGAAGGGTAAAAAACATCTTCTTGCACCGATATGTCATCAAGAATAGGTGGGTCCTTAGGAGAGGGATAAAGTGATAAGAGGGAGGCTAAGACACTACCACCTTGAGAAAATATATGCATTATTAAACTAATCTAAAATGAAAACATGCATAAAAAATACAAAATTTTATTTTTTCCTTTTTTTGTCACCAATGCAAATGCATAAAAAATAAATTAAAAGAGTTCTTACTAATTAGAAGTAAACAAAAAATAGATCTAGGTATCCAAATCAAAAGTGGAAATGTTATGAGTCGAGCTCACCAAAATGTACAATAGGAAAATGGAAGTAATGCAAAGAGGTAGATCACTTCTCCTTTTAAAAGTTGCACATTTAAAAGGAAGATGTCTCAATAGGCTAGGATGATCCCAAGTGCTAAATGGGTCAATGATCCTTTTTCTAAATATGTAAAATTAAAATGGAAAATGATAATGAGATAAGAAATGTAGATTAGGAAATATCTATATGCATCTAGAATCAAAACAGGAAATATGCTACTTCAAATCTAAATATTAAACATATTGAATCCCAAAAATACCTATAACCTATCTTACCATAAAATTTGAGCTGAATCTAGAGGGTATAGGGTGTCTGAGTCATTTTGTACCTAGGTACAGAGTGGCTAAAATGTTTATTACCCTCTACTTTTTCCTGGAACTTTCAAGGATGCTCCATTTGGTCTCGATCTTACTATAATAGTCCCAAAAAATATGTAGTGTATCCTTGCACACATAAAAATAGGGAAAAAGGTAGTGAAAAGGGAATTCCTTGGTCCAACCCCTATCTAGGCATCAAACTTGAAAATTTAACGAAATTGGATAAAGGAAATATGAAATAGAAGTTAGATATGAATCATGAATTATCTCATGCCTTGATGAAACAATGCCTCTTTTGATATTATCACAATTGTTAATGTAATAGCTTGGACTCCACAAAAAACCAAAAGGAAATCATGAAAATAAGCCTTATGAAATTGACATTTTAGTTCTCCACAATGCTAGATGAAGAAGAAGAATGTTTTTTAAGACCTAAAGACTTGGATGCTTGAAGATCTTGAGAATGATTAGATGCCAAATTATAGAAAAGATCTTGAAATTAAATTGATGTAGGTTGAGAATAGTAATGGGTACCAAAATGAGGAGAGATAGGGTGTTTATATACCTCTCACAATATCCTAGGGGTTAAATCTTAACTAGGATGATTGTAAGTCCTAATCCTTTTCTAAAATGCCCAAGATAGATCCTTGGTTCTAATTTAAGCACAAATCTTGGGGTATAGGTAAGTTAAAATTCCCTATACCTAGATACAAAATGTTTGAGTTGTTTTGTACACACCAATCAAGGCCCAAATTGGGACCATGAGTCCTAGACAATGAGAGGATGCATGAAAACATGGTATAGCCAATTTTGAGATTGGGGGAGAATATAAATGCCATAAATGGTAATATAGGGATTAGGTGATGAAATTGGAGGAAAAATAGAGTATTGCATGTAGAAATAAGGGCTTACCTCAAGTTTTGAAGAAATTGAATTAGTAGAGTGTGAAATTGGTGTGGGAACCCATACGTACTAAAATAGGGCTAAAATGGTCATCTAATTAAAGATGATAAATTTTTAGGATGATATAGGTGATAAGATATATGTTTGAAAACCTTAGTTCTCAAATTAGTAGGTCTTCAATCTATCTCTCCCTATTTTTTTCATGCTATGTTTCAAGAAAGTAATGGGACAAAGTTGGTAATGTCCACTTCTAATCTTAAGGGTAATCAATTTACCATCTATTCTAAGCCTGCATTAAATCTGATTTCCCAAGGAGGTTTGGATAGTAAATCTAAAGATCAGGCAGAGGATCAAAGTCATTTACCCATGTCTAGCAATGTCTCATTGCAAATCAATCACATTAATTACACATCTACCTCCTATAAAGAAATTAAGCTTCAAGCAACCTCCATGTCTCCCACCATTCCTTCATTCCCTAAAGCTTCACAAGAGAAATTTCTACCATCTCCAACAAGTGATATATCCAATATTGAAACCTTCCAAGGGCTATCCATAATAGATTTAAAATATAATCCCATTCATTATCCAAGCCCCTTCCATACTTCAAAAATGCTAGAACCACTTCCACGCAGTGCTCCATTTCTAAAAAATCCCATTTTAGACAGCCTTGTTCAAAATCAACCTCCCTCATGTAAAAGCATTGAATCCTTCCTAGAAATTGCCTTGCATATCCAAAATCATACCCCATGTCAAGAGGATGATCCAAAGATCAAAGAAATTAGTCCTGAAACAAATAAAGATCAAGATCCTGACAATAATCAATCCCATCCAATTGATGAACAAGATCTTGTTGGAAATTTGGCTAAAGAGAGTACATAGATGTTGTCATTATGGAAACATATGATCCACATGAAGATCACATAGGTCTGAGAACAAGTATAGCAGAGCGCATTGCAAATTTATCTAAGTGTAAGACAGTGTTTTCACCAGTACACCAGGATATAGTTTTTGTTTGTGACATTGACTGGAGTAAGTTCAATGCTTGCACACTTGAACATAGACTCTATGATGACTAATTATGACCCATCTCAAAGAAAAATTTAGTATGGCATGTACGGAATTAGTTATGACAGTTTTACCAAAGATAATGTTAAGCCAACAAGACAGAATATGAAGGCAGAATTGGTAAAGAGTTAAGGGATTATTTTGTGTATCAGAATAATGACTTAACAATACAAAGGGACAACATCCTAGATGTTAACTCTTGGATAAAGATATATGGAAGCTGACCATGTAAAGTTATTATCTTTAATAACTTGAATATATGTAATATGTAATTGCAAGAAGAAGTGATGACATGGAAATATTGTAATGATATGATGTGAATGTAAGAGTAGCGAAAAGACATTGATGCAAGCATCATAAGGTTATATACCTTAATCCATTTTTGTAATAAGTATACATTATGCATTACTTGTTTGGGTAGTGGGCTCATCTGGTAATCAGATTTTGTATTAACAACTCCTAATAGGGTTGAGGCTTCTAACAGGGCCTATAGTCCCTTAATCAGGACTGATACACTATATGCTTGTAATAGACTCCTAATAGGGTCAACATCCTTAATAGGATACTTTTGATTAGTGGATCTTTGTGGGTACCATCCCCATCGGGGTTTTCCCTTGGCCAAGGTTTCCTCAAGAACATATCATATGTTATGAGTTCTTTATTTCCATTGCTATGCATATTGTTTAGCTTCTTATGTTATGCATGTATAAAGATAATCTGTTATATCCATAATTGGGAAAAAGATAAAGTTTGTAGAATACTGATTCACCCCCCCCCTCTCAGTATTCCCTATTTCTAACAATTGGTATCAAAGCTTAGTTACTCGGAGAAGAATCATTCAAGGAAAGCCTAACAGCTTGAGTAAGATCTCTATGGATATGGATCAACTATAGAAAAATCTTGAAGAAGCTCTTGAATAGATTGATATGCTTACTAATGAAAGAAACACTCTAAAAAGGAAATATGATGATGCAAAGAACCTTATTGAGAAACTGAAAAACAAGGTAGAAGATCTGAAATCTGAAAAGGAATCTGAAATTCTTATTGAAGATTATGATGACAATTTAGAAAAAGAAAATGTGATCCTTAAGCATGAACTGAAGATAGCAAATCTGAAGCTTAGTTTGAAAGATGGAAATGAAAAAAATGAAACAAATCTGAGATCTAAGAATGAAAGGTTGAAGATTGAGAATGAAGAATTAAAATCTAAACTTGGCAAAGTAACATCTGAATTTGAGAAAGTAAACTTGCAGCATGCAGAACTTGAGAAATACAATAAGATTGTGAAAGGTAAATTGACTCAATCCAAACAACAACTTGAAAGGCTATATTCAAATAGTGAGAAGATCAATGAACAAGTATCTTATGGAAAACCATCCTATGATAAGACTAGACTTGGATTTAATATATTCAGAACAAATGATGAAAGAAAGAAATCAAATCTGAAAGAATCTGAAAGCTTAGATAAGAAAAAGTCAGATGAGATCAACAAATCTAAAGACATGCCTAAATGAGAAGAACCACCTAAAGAATAAGAACCACCATACCAAGAAGAATCACCCAAAGGTATGCAAAGAGAATTCAAAGGTAGATGTTTTAGTTGTAATACTATTGGCCACATGAAGAGAGATTGCACAGGTAAACAATTTAAACCTCTTAATGGTTATTGTTATAATTGTCATGGTTTTGGACATAGAGCTATTGAATGTAGAAGACCTAAAGTTATTAAGAATAATTATGGTAGTAGAATGTTTAGAAATACTAACAATGTAGATAAAAGACCTATTGAAGATATGAACAGAAGAAATGAAGTAGTATGTTATAGATGCAACAAGATTGGACACATTGTTAGAAACTACAGATCACAAATCAATCAGCAAGGACCAAGATATGGGAACAATGGAATTGTTTGTTAGATATGTAACAAGTTTGGACATACAACAACGTTTTGCAAAATGAATAATGAAGTTTTTCATCCTAACCCTAACCCTAGAAATCATGCAAGAAGAAATGAAGATGCAGGTAAAAGACAGAAAGGTTGTTGCAGTAATGTAGATGAAGTGAAGTTTGTTAAAGGAATAGATCAAGGAAACATATTCAACATTGAAGGTAATTAGAAAGGTGAAGTATCAAGTGGTAAGAATGAATCCTTGCTTGACCTAACTCAAATATGATAATTACAGTAGATTAGGAGCTTAGAATTAGTGTAGAAGTAGATTTTTGATGAATTAAGTCTTGCGTAGTTGATGTAAGGTAGTTTATGATGTACTAATGCTATGGTTAAGAGCACAAAAGAAAATATTATGTTTTGCAAGATCGCAAGAAGTTTTAAGTTTTGCAGGATAACGGAAACAACTTTTTGGAAAGAAGTGACAAAAGAATTGAATGCAATGTCAAATATAAGTGAGATTGAAGTATTAAAAGGTTATGATCGATGTTATTTGATTATCAAAGAGAATTGAAGTGTTTAGGAGAGAAAAGAATAGAGATTAGAAGAATTTTGCAGTAATTTGGTGAAAGATTTGAGCGTTGAATCTATGAAAACCCTAAATTCATGAACTTGAGGTATTTATCTTGACAGATCTTTGAATCAGTATAAGGAATTTAAAGTAGCCATGGATGTATCCTTAATTCACAATATCAGAGATAAGAATAGACCTAGAATGAAGAGGGAACCAATAGAATCCTTGGAAGAAGATGATCCTGGGTTAGCATTATCATCCGTACCAGACAGAGTTTTTCATTTAGAAAATGTGAGAAGTTATCTTGGATGCAACTTAGAAACTGTCAGTGATAGTGATTTTACCAATGAATATATGAACATTTACAATTAGGACATGTCATTAAAACAAGGATATGAACATTTGAAAGATAATGAGATTGTTCAATATGCTTTGAAGTATGAGTTTGACAATGAAGAATGCACTAAGATTATTCTGAGCAGAATTCACAATGGGAAGTTTTGGCTAGACGATAGAGTGATAGACATTACAGCTGACTTGATTCATGAAGTCACAGGTTTATCTAAAGTTGGTGCTATTCCTTTAAATGAGAAAAATATGAGAAAAATAGTCATAGACAACACAGGTTCATCCTACAATGGCAGAGGAATTGTGATTAGCAAGATCAAACAACATGATGTTAGATATTTATGAAAGTACCTAACAACTAAGTTTTGTGCAAATTCTAGAGAAGATGATATGGTAGCTAGAATGGTGCATATTGCCTATTTAATGTGTGTTGACAAAGTACCAGTTGACATGTGTGAAATTCTGAGAATTCAACTATTTGAAAACTTGGAGAAGATAAAGAAATCTAAGTATGCACAATTTAGATTTTCATCCTTAATCACATACATGTTTTTCCACTCATTGAGAAGATTTCCATACACCATTGCACATGATTGGAATGATGGACAAAATGCTATGGAAAGGATAAATATAGTATATTTGAGACATGTTATTGACAAAGTAAATGAGAGTACTATGTTAGTAGTGAAGACATTTCAGAACATGGTAACTAGCAGATCAAGAATTCCATAGTCACTTGTGAAGAAGTATAAGAATGATATATGCTTTATGGTTGACACTGATTTTACCTATATTGAAGTAGTGGAACCTAGAATTGAGTTCATAGACCCTCTTGGCTATGAGATATCTGAGGCTGAAATAGAAGAATATGTTGGCAGATTACTTAAAAGTAAATTGGACACTCAGTGCAACAGGTTTGGAACTTTTGAAGAGAACTTCAACTTGGAAAAAGCTATAATTGAAGAGAAGCAATCTAAGAAGAGAGTTGATAGCACTATCAGAAGAATACTGAAAGATATAGGAATGTCAGAACAAGAATTCTTAATAGAAAAATAGACAGCAGCAGCAATCAGGGATATAGGATAGAAAGAAGTTTTGATTGTACCACCCTTGTCATCCATTGCAGCTCAGTAAGAACCTACACAAGTCAAGGTGAAAGTAGAGGAACCAGAAAAGGAACAAGTAACAACTAGATCCACTTCCTCCACAGCTAGCAAGAGAATGAAAGAAATTGCTACTGGACGAGGAAAGAGATAGAAGACTTTAGTTCAACCAGTACCAAGAGAAATTGTAGAAATAAAAGATGATGTCACTACAGTTAAGAAGAAAGCTTGGAAACCTAAAGTTGAAAAGCTTAATGAGCAGATTATTGAAAATGGAGACTTTACCAGAATGAACAAATACTACAGTCTTTATGATTATTCAGACAAACTTAATTTGGAGAATGCTATTGTGAAGCATATGATTTTGGCAAAGAAGAAATTTGATTCTATTCAAGGTCAAATACTTGATGAGTTGTACACCAAACTACTAAATAGAAAGCAGAGAGCAACTGAAGAAGACACCAATATCAGAAAGAATCTTGTGAGGAAGCTTTGTCAAGTGAGAGATGGTGAACACTTGGAGTAGATATTGAAGACCTTAAGCATCCATTTGAGAACCAAAAGGAGAACCATTTTGATTATGGGAGGCAGATATGAAGAAGTTAATTCAAATACAAAGCAGGCAATAATCAAGGTCATGGCAGAAAACATTGGAGAGCCATCAGTTGCAGCAGAGCAAGCAGTTGAAGCTGAAAAAGAGGATATTCCTTCTCCTTCAACTATTAACATTGAAGATGAAACTATGAATATAGAAGGTACTAAGGTCACCTTGGATACTGATGACAATGTATTCAAGAACTTAGCAAACATTGTTGACAATTCATCTCTTGATGAACTGGATAGAACTGAAAAAGCAGAGCAAACTCAATCTATCAATGAAGAACCTAAGAAGACTAAGATTCAAGCACCCATTCCTACCACAGAAGACATCAGTCTTACTCCTGAGATTGGAAAGAAGAAAGTAATTGGATCTTTGTTTGAAGATTTAGGAAAGGTTGTTGATGATGATGATCAGTTGGAACTGATCACTTCTTTGAATAAAATCATTGGCAAGAACAAGAAAGTGAAAAATCTTGAAGGAAATATGAAGGACCTTACTGAGAAGTTACAAAGCATTGTAACTACATAAATCATAGAGGCAGACCCTTTTGAGAAAGCTAAGAAGGTAATGAGCACTTTTGACAATGAATTCACTGACTTGTCTGATATTGCAAAAGTGAGAGCTCAAGCAGCTTATGAAGCTAAAATGCTTTTGAACATAAGTCAAAATATCAGGAATGATATTAGCAGTCTTGATATTTGTATCAAGAACTTGAGGAAACATTTGGAGATAGGAAAATCATTGTACATATAGTGTACAAAACCAAAGATTTTGACAGCAGAAGAGGAACAGAAGATCAAGTTGAAGGAAGCTGAGATTTAGAATGAATGTAACCTTCTTTCTAGACCTAATGTGAAGGTATGTGATGCTGAAAAGAAAGTTCAGAAGATTTATGATGAAATAAGAATATTGCAAGATGAGAGGAACAAAAAAATGAGACTCACTCTTTTAAGAGAACACATCTCTATGAAGTTGAGTATCATTGAAGAGCAGTTAGAAGAATGTCTTACAGCTAAGACATCCTTTCAGAAATTCAAATTTGACAACCCCCAAGCTTGTCAAATAGCAGCTTATGGACTGGGCACATTACTCAATGTGGAAGATTCCATCAAGAATTTATGGGAAAAGGAGATAGAAGCTATGAAAGCTGATTTTGCAGATTGTGTTGCAAGCCTACCGACTTTGCAATAAGAAAATGAAGGTATAATCTTTTTTGGGGATACAATTTTGTAATCCTCCCTACCTTATTTTGTCATTGTTGTCAAAGGGGGAGAGATATTAGAATAGAAAATTGATATATTTGATAAGGATTGATACTCTTAGGGGGAGCATTGTATTAGAGTTTATATTTTGAGGAGTTATAAGGATAGTATACATATTCTATACTATGGCCACAATTTTGATACAATTTTGAGATTTTGACTTGTACACTTAGCCAGTTTTCTCATATGTTGCCACCAATGACAAAGGGGGATATTGTTGGCAATTTGGCTAAAGTGAGTACATAGATGTTGTCATTATGGAAACATATGATCCACATGAAGATCACACAGGTCTAAGAGAAAGTATATCAGAGCGCATTGCAAATTTGTCTAAGTGTAAGACAGTGTTTTCACCAATGCACCAGGATACAATTTTTGTTTGCAAAGTTGACTGGAATAAGTTCAATGCTTGTGAACTTGAATATAGACTCTATGATGACTAATGATGACCGATCTTAGAGCACAAGTTAGTATGGCATGTACAGAATTCATTATGATAGTTTTACCGAAGATAGTGTTAAGCCGACAGGATAGAATATGAAGGCAAAATTGGTAAAGAGTTAAGGGATTATTTTGTTTATCAAAATAATGACTTAACAATATAAAGGGACAACATCCTAGATGTTAACTCTTGGATAAATATATATGGAAGCCAACCATGTAAAGTTATTATCTTTAATAACTTGTATATATGTAATATGTAATTGTAAGAAGAAGAAGTGATGACATGGAAATATTGTAATGATATGATGCGAATGTAAGAGCAGTGAAAAGACATTGATGCAAGAAGCATAAGGTTATATACCTTAATCCATTTTTGTAATAAGTATATGATGAAGGGTTCTCCCCTTAATACCACAAACATATAACAGAAACAGAGAAAACAACAACAATATGCAAGAACAAAAAATTGGCTTCTTATTATCTCCACAAATGTGGAATTACAAACTTTTAGAATTACAATATGTAAAGCCACATGGGCATTCCCTTACAATATTCTGTAGGACAAAGCCTTGAATCAATACCCAAATCTCTACCCAAAACTGCCCTAGACAACACTACGGGCCTTCTTTATATAAGCATTTTCCACCACCTGAGAAGGTTCTAGAAATTTAGCCCTTAGGGCCGACCAAACTTAGAATTATTTTATTTTTTAATTTATTACATCAAAGTCAGCTCAAAATAACTTTTGAAACCTGAACAAAAATTTTGAAGGAAAAATTATTTTCCACCATTTCAGGTGACCTGACTTTCGGAGACCATAAGTCATCACCAGTTGACCTGATGGACTATTATAACCCCATTTTGGAAAGGCCACAAAGCGCTCGACAAGCTTGACTCATGCAAGCGCCTTTCACCCAAATTTTTGACCTCATTTGAGGCCTCTAAAGCCTTCAAAACTGAGTTCAAAGTTTTTGTACCCTGCTGCCAATATCGAAAATCTTCAATATCTTCAAAACTAGACCTGATCTAGCCATGAAACTTTACTGGCAGGCTGATATGACTAAGATGAACCTCCACATGTAAAATTAGAACATTTTGAGATTGTATGACCAACTTACTAAAAATAGCAAGTTTCCATAAATAGCAGCTCTGCACAAGATAGCCCTTATTGAATACAAAAATAGAAATATTTTTGGGTGATGCAAGATTACTCTTACACCCAGGATGCTCCTACATTAGACACCTGAGGTAATTTGAGAAGTGACCCCATCACATCTTAGGTGTGTAGAGGAAAACCAAGATGATTAACCTCCTCCTTTGTCAACCATGATGAATCTTCAACAGGCCATCCTTCCCACTTGACCAGATATTCTTCATATGTCTTGTTCCTTGTGCTTTTGCCAACATGACTATCTAGTATGTCTTCAATCTCCTTGATATCCGAACTGGTTTCTGGAATACTCCACTGTGCTACTATAACCTCATCTTCAACACCTCCTTCATGATACTCTATTAAATCTAAAATGTTAAACACTGGTGAAATATTCAGCTCAGTAGGCAATTCTACCTCATATGCATTTTTGGAATCATGCTTCTTTAATATCTTACATGGCCCAAACTTCTTCATTTTCAACTTGTTATATGTACCAACCAGAAATCGCTTCTTTCGCAAATGAACCATGACTTCATCTCCAACCTGAAACTCCTTATGCCTCCTTTTCTCATCTACCTTAGCCTTATACTATGCATTCATCTTGGTAATATGCCTCCTCACCTCCTCATGGATGTTCTTCAAATATTCTACAAAATCCTTAGCTTCAGCACTACTTATTTCTCCTTTATCTATCTTTCTCAACTCAGATGCATTTCTTGGACTACTTCCATATATAATCTAGAATGGTGATTTACCAGTGCTCCTGTTGATAGAATTATTGTAGGCAAATTCTGCTTATGGTAAAATCAAATCCCATCTTGTTGGCTTCTCTCTAACCAAACATCTCAGCAAATTCCCCAAACTCCTATTGACCACCTCTGTCTGTCCATCAATCTATGGATGATGTGATGAACTGAATTTCAAATTTGTCTTCAACTTCTTCCACAATGTACACCAAAAATATCCAACGAACTTAGTGTCCCTATGTGAAACTATATTCTTTGGCAAACCATGTAGTCTCACTACTTCTCTGAAAAACAATTCTGCTACATGAACAACATCATTAGTCTTCTTGCAGGGAATAAAATGTGTCATCTTTGAAAATCTGTCGACCACCACAACAATTGAATCATGTCCCCACTATGTCCTTGGTAAACCAAGAACAAAGTCCATACCGATATCCTCCCAAGGCTTCTCTGGTATAGGTAATGGTTGATACAACCCAGTATTCTGATTCACTCCTTTCGCCATCTAACATACTCTGCAACTCTGTACAAACTTCTTGACATCTTGCTACAACTATGGCCAATAATAATTCTCAGTAACCAAAGCAAGGGTTTTATCATGACCAAAATGTCCATCCAATCCTGCGCTATGCTTCTCCTTGATGAGATTCTCCCTCATAGAACTTCTTGGAATGCACAACTGACTCCCTTTGAATAGCATATCATCTTAAATGATGAAATCCAGTCACTTCGTCCTATCTAGAGTAACAGGTTCTATCCAAGCTTTCCAAGCTTCACCAAAATTAGGATCCTCTAGATACAAATTCTTGAGTTCCTTGAACCCAACCACCTCAATCTGCATCTCTTTTAGCAATAGTTTCCTTCTACTAAGCGTGTCTGCAACCCAGTTAGACTTTCCACTTTTGTGTTTCAAAACAAATGTATAACTCTGCAAAAACTCAACCCGTTTCAAATGCCTTTGATTCAACTTTCCTTGACTATTCAAATATTGCAAAGCTTGATGATCAGTATACAAAACAAACTCCTTAGGAAGTAGATAGTGTCTCCACTTCTTCAATGCCTGAACTATAGCATAAAATTTTTTATCATAAACAGAATATTTTCTCTTGGCATCATTTAACTTCTCACTGAAATAAGTAATAGGTTTACCTTCTTGGCTCATAACAGCTCCTATTGTAGTACCACTAGCATCATAGTCTACTTGAAACACCTTATTAAAATTTGGAAGTGCTAAAATAGGTTATTTTTTAACTTTCTATTTCAATAGTTTAAAACTCTTATCTGCCCCATTAGTCCACTTGAACTCTTTTCTATCCCCTCTCATTATTTTAGTCAAGGGTCCACAAATACTACTAAAATTTTTGATAAACTTTCTGTAAAAACTAGCCAAACCATGAAAAGATCTTACCTCAGTAGCACTCCTTGGAATAGGCCATTCAAGGATAGCCTGTACTTTCTCTGGATTCATTTTTAGACCTTTTGCTGAAATTACAAATCCTAAATACACTAATTCCTTCTTCACAAAACTACACTTCTTCAAATTAATCAACAATTTCTCATCTCTCAAGTTCTCAAACACCATATGAATATGAGTCATATGTTCCTCCAATGTCTTGCTAAAGATCAAAATATCATCTAGGTAAACAATAACAAACTTACCCAAAAATTCTTTCAGAACCTCATTCATGAGCCGCATGAAAGTGCTCGGTGCATTGGTTAGCCCAAAAGGCATGACTAACCACTCATACAATCCTTCCTTTGTCTTGAAGGCAGTCTTCCATTCATCTCCTTCTCTGATCTGAATCTGGTGATATCCACTCTTTAGATCTATCTTTGAGAAATACATAGCCCCACTCAAATAGTCCATAATATCATCCATTCATGGCAATGGAAACTGGTACTTGATTGTGATCTTGTTTATTTCTCTAGAATCTTTACACATCCTCCATTCTTCTTTGGTGCTAATTCCACTAGTATAGCACAAGGACTCTGACTCTCTCGAATCAACCCCTTCTACAATAACTCATATACTTGTCTGTTCAACTCTTCACTTTCTACTGGTGTCATTCTGTGTGTTGCCTTATTTGCCAAACTAGCTCTTGGAATCAAATCCATTTGATGATTGATCTTCCTTACTGGTGGTAATCCATCAGGCACATTATCAGATACAATATCCTAAAACTCATTCAACAAATATGCAACCTCTACAGGTACATCCTGTACTTCCTCTTTACCATCTTTTGGAATTAAAGAAAAACACACATGCTCATACCTCATACCATCTAGGAATTTCCTTCCATCAACAAAATTTATTCTTTCATTACCACATACCTTTTCTTTGGTCTCCTTCAATGGCTTTAGCTTATGTCGCACTCCATCCTTTGTCAGGGAATAGGTATTCGCACAACCATCATGTATAGCACATCTGTCAAACTGCCATGGCCTACCCAACAACATGTGACATGCATCCATAGGTATGATATCACATAGTACCTCATCATGGTACCCACCAATCTTGAAATTTACTAGGCATTGTTCACTGACCATGACCTTGTGGTCATCCAACACCCAAGTAATCCAATATTGATGTGGGTGTTTCTGTCTCTTGAGCTTCAACTTTGTCAACATCTCTTCTGACACCAAATTATCAGTGCTTCCACTATCAATAATCACATCATAGCATTTACCCTCACACTTGCATCTAGTGTGAAACAGGCTCATCCTTTGTTTAGGTTCATTCTCACCACTCAGCAGGACTCTTCTGTTAATCAATGTTTCTCCTCTTTCAACATCTTCAATTTTTGAAGATCTGGCATCTTCATCTACATGTGCCACTCTGGCTTAGCCTTCATTCCTCCTATCTTTCCTTCCTTGGCATTGAGGACATTCAAATGCCCTATGGCCTTCTTCTCCATAGTGAAAACATGTTCCATAGAAGCCTCCTCTTCCTAACCTTGTCATCTTCCTCTTCCTCTGTGATCTTTATTGTTCTGATCTTGGAAACCATTGGAATTGTTTCCTCTCTAATTTTGACTGCTACTAGCCTCATCCTTCTTTTTCAAATCTTCATTTTGGCCTCCATATGACTGTCCACCATGTTGGGTATCCTAAAATTTTTCGAGGTTTGAAGTCAAATTCATGGTTTAGGTCTCCATGCCAGTATTTCTCCTGGACTAGGGTTTATAAAGTGTCGTGAAAATGGTCTTGACATGTTCAGGAAAACCCTTACCCTAGGTTTTGTCTTCCAAAATGTTTCCTTTCGTTTCCAAACTTCATGTGGCTTTCTAGTTTCTTTTTCTTGGTTACCTTTAAATCACTTAAGTTGCTATTTGTGCACATGCGTATTTGCCCCTAGTGTTCGCTGAATCGGGAAATGTATTATCAAAGGTCAAAACCATTTAGCGATTCGGCGAATGAGTCATGTCATGTTCATTATTAATATCAGTCGCCAGTTCTCTAGATCCTCCAGCGGTTATCCCAAACATCCAGTGAATTGGCGAATGCATTAAAGCCAAGCATCTAACCCTTTGTTCGCTAAGTCTCTAAGTATTTCGGCGGTTTCATTTTCTTTTCCGAGAACTAGCGAATGGCGGTTATCTCCAGTTCTCGCAATACTTGGCGGTCTTTTGAAACAATCTAGCGATTCAGCGAATGCTCTTTGTTCGCTTGTTCTCAGAATCTGGCGGTCAAGGGTTTTGTTATTCAGAGAATTAGCGAATACCATGGATTGCTTTCAAGATCAACGGCCCTGTTTTAATCTCAAGATATCTGTGGGTCCTGCATATTTGATCTGGCGAATGAGCGACTAAATGAAAATAATGCTAGCCTCTAAATTTGGCGGTTCTGATGGTTGGCCCAAAAGGATTTCAGCGGAGATAAGTTTTCTTTGTTCGCTGATTCTCGGAATGAGTTGGTGATATGCTAAACCATTCAGCGATTCAGCGAAGCCTTTGGTCACTAGTTCTCTTAATAAAAAGGTAAAGGTTAAAGCAATCTGGCGAATAAGCGAATCAATGGATGATAAGTTGTAAGGTTTCAGTCGCTTATTCTCGAAATGAAATTGTCACTGATATAGAGTATTTGGAGAACTAGCGAATGCTTTTGTTCGCTGATTCTTGGAATAAAATGGTCAAGGGTTTTGTTATTCAGAGAACTAGCGATAGCCATTTGATTGATGAAGATCAACGGTCAATCTGAAATCTGGGTATAAGGTGATGTTTAAGTTAAATGATTTAGCGACTCAGCGAAGGCGGTGTTCGCCAGTTCTCCAGACAATCAAGCGGTTAAGTATATCTCTCAGGGAATGCGCGAACCCTTTGTTCGCTAGATCTCCAGGAAAATTGACTGTCAGTCATAACATTAAGAGAATGGGAGATAGTTTTGTTCGCTAGTTCGCCAAATGGTAATTGCAGGTTAACTGTGTAAGTGGGAACCCTTTGTTCGCTGATTCGCGAAATGCTTGGATGGTTAAGGATAGGATTCTGAGAACCCGCGAAGCTAATAGTCGCCAGTTCTCCAGATGTGAACCAGGGTCAAACAAAAATTTAGAGAACTAGCGAAGCCAGCAGTCGCCAGTTCTCCGGTTGATAGCTAGGGTTAGCATTCTATTCAGCGATCAAGAGAAGCCATCAATCGCTGGTTCGCTAAATAAGCTCAGATGAAAAAGGTCATAAAGGAAAAAGAAAAAAGGACCGTTGCCACATAGATAAAGTACTTTGTTGATATGGACATAAAACCAGTAAGCCATCAAATCAGCTTCAAGAAGAAAGATTGCATGACGCAAACAGTTTAAAAGTACAGAATCCTGATCATTCCCTCTTCACCTTGTTTTCAAGTAGTTTAATCTACCTGTCAACATCCGGACATGGCGAGCTCGAAATTTGAAATCTGGGGGTACATGAAATTGAATATGGGATCCATTAAGGAGATTTGCATTAACTGTGGTAGTTGCACACCCTGGATTCATATCGATAAATAAGTGGAAGCTCGTTGTTATTTGTCCAAGTTTCAGTCATTGAGAGTTTCTGTCTATCCAGAGCATTTCTGAGCATAAAAGCATTTGAGATACAGAGAATTGAAGGTGTTCCTATAGCAAAGATGAGTCAACCTGAGAAGAGTGCAGCGTCTTCCAGTGGTGAAGCCAAGTCCAAAGCTGGTGAGGACAAGAATAAGCCTAATTTTTCAGATGAATTCCTGAAACTGTTGCCGGGCTCCAGTCAGAACAAGAGGGCTGCTGATGACGTGTTTCAAGATCTTTTGGAACGGTGTAGAGACCCAATCACTCCGGAATTCACAGGTTACACCATTTTCAATTTCTTTTACGGCAATAGAAATAAGCATGTTCCTGTATGTAATGGTTGGGTGCTAGGACTAGGAAAAATGGTTGTCCCTGACGTTTTCCTAGATATTGATTTAATTGTTGCCCTAGCCAGAAGATATGACCCTATCTCAAGGACAATCAGAAAAGAAGACCAATCACCCTTAGTTACTCTTGATAGGGGATCCTTTATGAAAGCTTTTGGTCTTTTTACGTCCTTTTCCACTGAGATTGATTTGAACAAAGAAAAGGCAAGATATAGAAGCAATGTAGGGTCAGTAAAAGACCAATTGGTTAAGCATATGCCAAAACAGGACAAATAGATAGCCCCCCTTCCTGCTAACATGAATGCCCCATACCAGTTCAAATCCCTTCATCATTATATGAGATATACTTGCTATGCATTATGTAGAGTTTTGGGAATGGATGGGAATGCAGAATTTTTACCAGCTGACTTGCTGATGATCATCCTGGATATTCAAAAATCCTTTGGTAAACACTGATTACGATTACATCCAGTATGTGATTGATAGGATGCATCAGGGGCTAATGTCTGTCCAGGAAAGTAAAAGCCCTATTGAGTTCATGCATTATTCTCTATTAATGCATTTGATTCTGTTTTTCAACATCAACAGTTTTGATGCTAACATGTTGAAACCAAGGTTCAGTTTCAAGGATCAGCACAACCCAGTGCAGTTGTGGGTGAGAATATGGAATTCTACATCTAATGAGGCAGATTTTTGTGTTTTTCAGAATTTCATTGTTTATCCTATTATCAGGATGTTGGGTATAAATGTCACTAGGTTATCTCCTAGAGTCCTCAGGCTTTTAAGACCACTGCAGTATGTGGATAAGTGGGATGGAAATCACAATTGGGGTGATTTCTACTTGGGAGATAATTCCACAATTATCAGAGTTTATGGCTGTCCCCAACCCCCACATTTATTACCAAAGTATGTGCCTCCGAGGTTGGCTTGTTTGGAATTTGTTTGGCAGCTTATGTGTACAGATAAAGAGCTCCTGGCCCCTCACAGAAAGGGTACATTCACACCTAGGCAATTCAAGGTAGGTGATTTCCTGATAGGAAAGAGGGCTTTTCCTCAAATCAGTGCCTGGCTACAACAATTCAAAATGGTTACTGGTGCTTGTAGGCACATAGATCCTGAGGATTTCATCAAGACTGCCAGGATGACTTACATCCCAAACATTGGTGTGATTAAAGAGCATGAAGGTTTGGATGAAGAAGATGTGATCAGAAACATCTTAGATGAAGATGAAGTTAAAAGGAGATGGTACAGGTTCTTTGATTTAGTAGATTTGTCCAACCAGTTGAAGGCATCTCAGATTCCTTTTGAGGGTTTTTTCCCTGATCTTCCTTATTTGAAAAGGATTGATGGGATGATTGAAAAGTATGACACCTTGGCAAATCAATTGGAAGGCTTGATTGATCAAAATGAGCCAGAGAAGAAGAAGAAGAGAGATTATTCATCTTCTGATGAGGAAGAATTCACTGATGAGTCACAAGAAGAAGATAGTCCTCCACAGGTTGAGAGACCACCAGTTGTTGATCTTACTCAAGATCAACCAGAAGTGCAGGATATCTCAGAGCCACCATTGAAGAGACAGAGGCTTGAGGAAGGTGAACCTTCAAGGCATGTGAGGCAAAGAAGGGAAATTGACAGAGCATCTGCTCTTGTACCAGGTGATAGGCCATATCATCATCAATTGAGGAAAGCAATAAGAGCAGGCAAGAAGATAGTCACTGAGCAAGAAGACAGAGAAAAATCCTTATGGTTAGAGAAGGATATCAGAGAAGTCTATCAAGAGGAATTCTTGAGTGATGATCAGTTCATTAAGACTGATGAATTCAAAAGTTTTCTCATTTGGAACAAGCAGCAAGAAGTGAAGAAAGCTCTGCCTGAAGGTATGGAGCCAAGTGAAGAAACTTTGAGAGCTCTTGCTTCATATGATCCTAGCCTTGATCCCATCACAGTGGACGAAGCCAGAGATTTGGTTAAATCAAGTGGAATGTTGTTAACCCCAGGATGGGATCTGACTTCTGCATTCCTCATTGATCAATTGAGAAAGCAACCAGAGGGTAGCCTCTCATATGAAGTTCACATTGGTGACATGATTAGAGGAAGTGGCTATGACCCTAAGTCCCAGGCTGTTGCAATGTGGTCCATGGCTCCCAAAACTCAGAAGCCATCTCTATTGAGTATAGAGGATAAGATGGAGGGGAATAAGATTATATGGACTATACAAAATACAACAGACCTTGAGGTCTCCAAGGCAGTAACTCATTGGGCTAATCTGAATGAAGCCAAGACAGCTCAGCTGTCAGAAAGATATGCCAAATTGTTTGAGAGTTCAAGCATGGTAGCCAAGGACAGAGATCTGAAAATGATGAGGATCAAACAGTTGGAAGATGAGCTGGCAGAAATAAATGCCAAACTTGAGGAAGCCTCAAAAATAATTCCTCCTCCTCCTTTGCAAGTTGAGGTACTTGTTCAGGTAAATTTGGAGGCAATTGAGGGACCTGCTGAAGATTTGGAAAAGGTAAAATTGGATGCATCCATGGACACTATAGCCAAAATAGTGCAGTACAGGCGGGAAAAAATAAAGGACAGGATGGATGCAGTTCATAAATCAGTCAGCCTGTTACATCAGACCAATCAAAAGGTGAATGAATATTTGGCCACCTTGGAACCACTCTATAGTATTTGGTCTGGGAGGAATTTATTGTTTGATAAGCTTGACAGTTTACAAGAACACAGGCCTGATATCCCAAGCGTAGTAACTGATGTGTTTGAAAGGATTGGCCTGATAAGTGCAGCATCAAAGTTTTTTAAAGGAAAATCAAACCAAATAAAGGCTAAGTTAGCCATGTTTGATAAAGATTACAGCAAGTATCTGCCCCCAATATATGATGACAATGGAAATGTAGTTAAGCTGGAAGATTGGAAGCTGTCAATGGGTTAGTTGCTCATCAATCAAGACACCTTCCTAAAAGACAATAAGGCTTTGGACGTAGAAGGAACTAACAATATAATTGATAGTTTATTCAAGGTTGAAAGTGATTGTATCAAGTTTATATCAGAAGTTAAAAATGTAACTGATTCTACATGGGAACGGCAAGTCAACTTGTTACAGGAGCTGCAGAGCTACAATTGGCCATCTGATGATGATGTGGCAGCTTGGGAAAAGCTAATCACAAAGAAGAAGAAGAAACCGGTCATCCAGCTGACGGAGGAGGAAGAAGAATAGATCGCACTTGGCACCTGATCCAGAATTTGAGGGAGAGCGTGTTCAAATAGAGAATGATGTAAGTTAGCCTGTAATGGTGGTCATCATTCATATGACAAACTTGGTAAATGCTCTGAAAATATCTACAAACAAAGGTGCCAGCTGCGGAAGTCATTCAGAACTGAAAATACACCTTGCTGTCTTTGATTAAATATCTTTCTGTTTGTATTTTCTTTTGTTTTCTAGCGCATTTTTCTATCAGCCATCCAAAGCTTGTTGCATCCTTTCGAGGATTCCAGGATGGTTGATTAGTATAAGTAGTCGGTTCCTATTGTTGATAGGGGTTGGAAAATATTTTGTAAAGGAAAGGTCTGAAATATAGAACCTGGATTTTCTGTGAAATCAAAGAAAATTGTACGAATGCATTTTATCAATTAATACAAATACACTGGAGTTCTGTTACTACAATCTGATTGTCTTTGCGTGTGGAATGTTTTAGTTTCTTTATGCATTTAAATTGTAAGACAGTTTAAATACATCTTTCACAAGGTGAATGTAGGGGTTAAGCTTAAGTATCTTTCAAGGAAGGAGTAAAATCTTAGGGGAGGTCTCTGGGAATTGAATATCTATATGTAGATTTGATGACAGGTTTAGGAATGGAAACAATGATATGTTAGGCATGTTATTGGAGTTTCATTGTATTCATTTTAATAGATATATGTGAAGGTAGAGTTCGACTCTGATGCCCAGCGGATAAGGGACTGGTTTTAAGATCCACTTACATTCGTTTACCATCCAAGAATATAATTGATTGACATTTTACTTTATATGCATAATTTCCAAACTTGAGTCATATTATGACAAGTTCATAAATATGTATTTCAGTGCTTTGTAGAAGCAATAAACGAGGTTAACCCTTCCCTGAGTTTAACTTTAAAAGGAAGAAGGATGAATATCCTTAAGCCATTGTATCGTGTTGCTGTTTTTATAGTCTATATCATGATGTTGTGTATCAGGATGATTTGGGTTATACTCAGAGTTTTAGCAACTTATTGATTCGGGTTTTGAAAGCAGTAACAGAACAGTGAAAGAGCTAATTCTCAATTCATAGCTCAGCTGAACGTCGAATTGATAGAGGTACACCCGCCTGAGTATGTATTACTCGAAGTGAAGAAGGTTTTAACCTTAACACCTTAGTTGTTTGTAACTCGCTAGGTTACAGCCATTGGGATTATCTGAGTATTTGATTAATCTGCAGGTTCAAACACTAACACACCAGATCATCCACCGTGACCTCTTCCATTTTGTCTGCTCTCAAAATTCTTGTTCAGCTTTTCCTCTACTTTTAGGGCAAACTGGTATGCATCTTCAATACTATTCATTCGAACCAGATTCAGCTCCTCCTGAATGCTCAGCCTTAACCCATTAAGGTAACAGAAAACTTTCTCCTTGTCAGCTTCTGCATGGCCTATTCTGATGAGGATTCAATAGAACTCCTTTGTATACTCCAAAACAGATCTTCCTGCCTGCTTCAAACTTTGCATCTTCTTTAGTAGGTCAAGCTCATAATCAACAGGAATGAACTATCACTTTAATTTATCCACCATTCGATCCCATCTTGTGATTTTATCTTTCCCTCTTCTATTTCACTCCAATTGAATCTCTTACCACTAGATCTTCACATGACCTTTCAGTCTGGCCTTCGCAAATTTGACCCTATCAGGATCCTCAATATCTTCATACTCAAAATATTCTTCACATTCATTGATCTAGTTGATCAACTCCTTTAGGTTAAGATTTCTTAAAAATGCAGGAACCTCAATCTTAGGTCTTTTTTTGATCTTGGAAATGGCCCTAAAAAGTTTTTCTTCCTCCTGGTTCTCAACTTCGACTTCTCCTTCTTGATCTTCTTCTTCAGCTTCATCCTCGCTTTCATCTCTGACATTAAGATTCATTCCTCTACAAATTTCCTCTTGCAATTCTCACCCTTGTCTCTAAAGTACTCTAACCTTAGGTGTTACAACACTAGCTCTTCCGCCACGTTCCCTTCATGGAGGTATTTTCATGATGCGCATTGAAACCCTAACCACGGTCCTAGTGCAAACTACCTCACAGTCAATGATCTATTTACACACTTAAGAAGATCTACTCTAATACCACTTGATGAAGGGTGCTCCCCTTAATACCACAAACATATAACAAAAATAGAGAAAATAACAACAATATGCAAGAACAAAAAATTGGCTTCTTATTATCTCCACAAATGTGGAATTACAAACTTTCAAAATTACAATATCTAAAGCCACATGGGCATTCCCTTACAATATTCTATAGGACAAAGCCTCGAATCAATACCCAGATCTCTACCCAGAACTGCCCTAGACAACACTACGGGCCTTCTTTATATAGGCATTTCCACTGCCCGAGAAAGTTCTAGAAATTTAGCCCTTAGGGCCGACCAAACTTAGAATTATTTTATTTTTCAATTTATTACATCAAAGTCAGCTCAAAATAACTTTTGAAACCCAAACAGAAATTTTGAAGGAAAATTATTTTCTGCCATTTCAGGTGACCTGACTTTTAGAGACCATAAGTCATCACTAGTTGACCCGATGGACTATTATAACCCCATTTCAGAAAGGCCACGAAGCACTCTACAAGCTTGACTTGCGCAAGCACCTGTCACCCAAATTTTTGACCTCATTCAAGGCCTCTTAAGCCTTCAAAACTGAGTTCAAAGTTTCTATACCCTACTGCCAATATCGAAAATCTTCAATATCTTCAAAACTAGACCTGATCTAGCCATGAAACTTTACTAGCAGGATAATATGACTAAGATGAACCACCACATGTAAAATCAAAACATTCCAAGATCGCATGACCAACTTACTAAAAATAGCAAGTTTCCATAAATAGCAGCTCTGCACAAGATAGCCCTTATTAAATACAAAAATAGAAATATTTTTGGGTGATGCAAGATTGCTCTTACACCCAGGATGCTCCTGCATCAGTATACATTATGCATTACTTGTTTGGGCAGTGGGCTCATCTAGTAATCAGATTTTGTATTAACAACTCCTAACAGGGTTGAGGCTTCTAACAAGGCCTATAGTCCCTTAATCAGGATTGATACACTATATGCTTGTAATAGACTCCTAACAGGGTCAACATCCTTAATAGGATACTTTTGATTAGTGGATCTTTGTGGGTACCATCCCCACTGGGGTTTTCCCTTGGCTAGGGTTTCCTCAAGAACATATCATGTGTTATGAGTTCTTTATTTCCATTTCTATGCATATTGTTTAGCTTCTATGTTATGCATGTATAAAGATAATATGTTATATCCATAATTGGGCAAAAGATAAAGTTTGTAGAATACTGATTCACCCCCCCTCTCAGTATTCCCTATTTCTAATAGATCTCATATTTCCTAATGATCCCACCAGCCATATCCCTCCTATCAAATATGATCTCCTTCCATATGAAGAAATTTTTTTATTTCCAAGTCTCATTGACCCTCCACTTCCTAAGAAAGATCATGACATCATTTCTATTCTACCTAATGATTCCATCCAAAGTAAAGAGAAAAACACCCTTAAAATGGAGTCAAATGATTTCTTTCCAAGGAAATATCAAAGAATCCCTTCACTTTCACATCCATTACAAGATTATACCATCCATTTAGATCCTCCTCATGATCCTTCCATCCCTTCATCTCTAGGTCCCAATCCTATATGTCTTCCAAAAGATCCTATCATTGCTCCTATTCCACCACAAGATCCCATTATTCCTCCTTATCCCCTCATTACCCCAACACATTTGTGCAAGTTGTTCATGAACCCAATAAATGTCAAAAATGTTCCTCTACTTCCATACAATTTGGTCCACTTCATGATCCTTTTGAATCTTCCATATCTTATCCACCTTAAAATGGACTCATATCTAGTAACAAGAATTCCAATGGTCAAAATCATTATCAAGTCAAAGGGTTAGACCTCCATGGAAAAGGTATATTAGAACCATTTTATATCAAAGGAAATTTTGATGGTCATGGACTCAGTTACAAAACTCATCCTAAATATGTTGGTATCCCTACCAAATCCAAATCCAAATATATACATTTTCCTTCATCTCTTCCATCCATCTTAGGTCCATATTCCTCCATCCACTGGCTCACAATTGATGTACCCTTTCCAAAATTTAGGTTATCAAAGGCACACATCTTTGAGAACCTTCCACCCATCCAAAAGGCCTTCATTTCATTCTTACCCATCCACAAATCCCATTCCTTCTCCAAGCAATTTGGATGCCAAGCATAAATTCCAAAAGTCAATAAATCCACATGCAATCAAGGATCAACATGTCCGGTCTAATTGACATATGAAAATAAAGTAAAACATGATCCAAAAGGAAGAATAAATATCTAAAAGGCCACAAAGACCAATTAAGAAAAAATAAAAGTTAAAATATATATGAGTTCCTAAATATCTTGTGGAAGTAATGCATTCCAAAGACCCACAAAAGAATGGAAAATCAAAAACCATGTGACTTCTTAAGCATCTCCTTGAAGCACATTATCCCAAAGAAAAATCAAAGTTGGCATCCAAAATTTCTATCCCTCAATCTAAAAGTCTCCCACCTTCCAAATCCATTTTAGGTCCTTATGTCCCAAAATCCATAGCTATTCCTCCCTCAAATCCAAAATCTCATTTTCCTCTATCACTTCATCACCCCTTAAGGTATGTGTCAATGTTGTTCTTTCCCACATTTCCATCCACTAAAAAATAAATTCTTCTTACATTCCCTTCATTATCAAATACATGTTTTCTATCCTTTCATCCAGTCTATCTAATCCTTTGCCTAAGTCCTTATCTGGCTTCATCCAATCATCCCTATTATCTACCTTTGTCATTACCCTACCAATGTGTTTGAGCATACCATCTATAGCTATGGTCCATTATTACATGTCCTTCAAGAGTACCATCCAAAGAATAAGGTTCTTGAGTCCTTCATCCATGTCATATCATGCATCTATTATCTTCCTAAAATGTCCAAAAGTCAGAAAAGAAAAAAAAGTTGTCTCAATGAAAATTGGGAAAACAAGCATCTTGGTGATATAAGAAAAAAAAAAAAATCATCCATTTGTGAAAACTTGGAAAACACATGCTTTGGGCAAGTACCATGATGAAAACCTGGCAAATATGTGTCATGTGTCATCTATGAACCTCTTGCATTCCATATTTTGGGGGAGGTTTCATCCATTTTATCTTATCATACCCTTGTCACTTCCTTCATTATCTTAAGTCTTGCATTTCCATTATCCTCTCAACATCCATATTCCCTTTTTCCCATCTTTGATCTTGACAAGGCTAATGATCTTCCTAAGCATCCTATCTTATTCATATTATTAATATCCCTTTACTTCATATTTCTTACCTTATTCACATCCCCTTAGTCCATATCACTTACCTTATTCATATCTCTTTTGTCCATATCCTTTATCTCATCCCCATCACTTTAGTCCATATCACCTATCTTATTAGAACCTTCAACCCATATTGCCTTTTCCATTATTAATCTTTCTTTCCCTATTCATGTCCTATTGTTATCCTATCCAAATCCATCCTTTGATCTTGATATAAATAAGGACATTAATGCAAAACATGTTTTCAAAAAAACCTCTCGATATGTCCATTCCTATGCATCACATTCCATCCAATGCAAAAAGTATCATTACCCTTTCTTGTCATGTCCAATCCCTTAGTTTGGAAAAATTATATTATTTCATTTCTTGGATAGTCCTTGGTAACCCAAATAACTCCAATATAAGTGACCTTTGTCCTTATCTATCTACCAGCACATTTTTCCATTCATAATCTCCTTACCTTGCTAGATATTGGGGGCCATTAAGTACATCTTTCTCAAGAAAATATCAAATATGATCCTATAAAAACTAATATAAGTCATTATAAGTTTGGATAAAACCCTGAAAATTATAAAATGTCCTAAAAAAGAACAAAATGGACTCTCATTTCTCATTCTTGCAACCACATTTTTTGCGTATTCTCACCCTTATTCTATCGATTTGTCTGCTTTACTTTCATCTTGTTTTGTGAACTTATCCACTCAAGCAACGTCAAATTATAGAAGATAGAAATAATAACAAGGCTTCATCAAAGGAATGGTTTTCTTATTTTATATTTTATGCATTTCATTTTGATGGTCTTGTCAGTGTGACTAGGAATAGATTTTACATGATTTCATAGCTTTGTGGTTCACTTTATCATGTATATTTCTAACTTTTCATTTTCCTAGTCTACACATATAGGTGTTAAGAAAGCTTCTAGGCCACAAGATTTTACCAACACCAAAATATTCTCACAGATGGATACAAATGATTTGGAGGGGTTATCAAACCTAATTATTAAGCTCAATATCTTAGTGTATGAGACATCTGTCTCTTCAAGTTCCAACATTGTGGAAATCCATGTCCCCCTCTCCTATCAATCCTCCTATATCTCCATTTCATCATCATCGACAACTATATAGGAAAGATCAAAAGAAAAAGATGATCATTAGGATTGGTTTAAAGAAACCCCCCTTCATCCAAAAAATAGAACTCTTCCATGCTCCATCCTCCAGACTCCTATTGTGAGTAGCTATTTTACTCTTAAAACAAGAAAAGGGAAAGGTGACCGGCCATATAAAAATATGATCATTAAAGGGGAAATCAAGTTAGGTATTAAGAGTACGTTGGACAAAAAAAAGCTTGTGGAGATATAGGTACTCTCCACAAAAGATATTAAGATCATTACTTGGAATCTAAGGGGCATAAATTCCCATAAAATAATATGCCTCATCAAATCATAGACTGAGGTGAGTGGAGAAAACACCATTATAGTTCAAGAAACCTAATTTTTAGAAGCAGACTCGCAACCATTTTCTAAATGACAAAAATGGAAGTATATTGCCTCTTCATCGATTGGAGCCTCTAGGGGATTGGCAATATTATGGAAGGATAAATTTATCAAGGTCCTAAATATTGAAGCCAAGGCTAATTGGCAACAAATTCAAGTTGACTACTTCAACATTTATTTCCAATTGTTCAATGTTTATGGCCCCAATCCTACCATTGGGAAAAAGATCTTCTAGGATTATCAGTAGCATTTTGTAGCACCTCAGACATCCTAACCATCCTTTGTGGGGACTTCAATTCCATTCTATCTCTTCAAGAAAAGAAATGTGGTATAATCTTTCCAATGAAAGTAATGCAAGATTACAAGGATTTTGTTTTAAACATTGGTTTATTTGATTGCATTCTATCCAATGGCCAATTTACATGGACCAAAAAAGAACCAATTTTATGCATATTACTAAGATGCTTGATAGAATATTTCTCAATCCTAATTGGATATCAAACTATGGCTTTTTCTACACATAAATTTGATGAACTATAGCTGATTGAATATCTGAAAGAATAGTGATTAGTGATCACCGAGTATAGAAATGATATGTAAGATGATTAAATCAGTCAGTATGTTTTCATTGATGCCAACTTATCTTTACAATGCTTATCATGTTAATTACAACATCTGAATATCTGTTGAAGGAAGAGAAGATGAAGAATTGAGATATCTACATGAGGAAAAGATGGATATGATAGATAAGGATAAGGTAAACATTGGGTAACTTATTGATGAGTCTATGACTATATATTGTTGACTTGAGCATGTTATACAATAGGTTATGAGATTAAATTATTTCTAGGATTGTAGGTTATACAACAGAAAGATGAGATTTTCATTACTCAATCAAAATACATTAAGGAAGTATTGAAAACATTTGGCATGGAAGATGCTAAACTAGTGGGAACACTGATGGTAACAGGTTGTAAATTTACAAAAGATGATGAATCTGAAGAAGTAAACTAGACTTTTTACCAATCAATAATTGGGAAATTGATGTATGTTGTACATAGTAGGCCTGATATTGCGCATGTAGTTGGGATTGTGGCTACATTTTCTGCCAATCCTAAAGATTCACATATGGTTGCAGTGAAAAGAATCTTGAGATACTTGAAGAAAACAAAAGACTATGGATTGTGGTATACATTTGAAGGAAAATTTGAACTTAGATTTTACACCGATACAGATTGGGCTACAAACATAGATGACCGAAAGAGCACAACCAGTGGAGCATTATTTTTAGGAGAAAGGCTTGTGACTTGGATTAGCAAGAAACAAGCATGCATATCTCAGTCCACTGCTGAAGCAGAGCATGTTGCTGCAGATTCAAACTTTTCAAATATAGCTTGGATCAAACAAGTGTTGGAAGGAATGAATGAGGTAATCACTAACCTGGTGATTATATATTGTGATAACACTAGTGCAATAAAAATTTCTAAGAATCTTATGATGCATTCAAAGACAAAGCATATATCAATTAAGTATCACTATTTGAGAGAAAAAGTACTAGAGAAGCAAGTGAAACTAGAATTTGTAATATCTAAGGAGAAACTTGCTAATATTTTTACTAAACCATTACCGAAGGACATATTTGAATATTTGAGGACTATACTTGGGGTCTATCCCCTATCTATCAGTCACTAAGGTGATATGGAGGTTGCATCAACCTATACTTATCAGAAGATCATTCATGTTGATGCACATAGCTCACACTTTGGATTTTTGTCTAAGGTTGTGAAAGATTGTAGAAGCTGAACAAAAATTTGTTTATTTGTACACTGAAGGTACCTGATTTGAATTGAACAACAAAGGTATACTTGGCTATTGAAGAGTTGTTTGTTTATTGTCTTTGGCATTGTTGTCAAAGGGAGAGATTTTGCTTATGAAAAAGGAAAATTAGTAATTAAGAACATAAAAGGAGAGACTTGCATATTTTTTGCTGAGAACAAAAAAAAAGGGAATCTGAGAGCTGAAAAGATCAAATTCATAGGGAAAGTCTACACTTGTAATGCTATTATGTTTTGTAGTGATTAAACATATTAAATTTGAGCTTACCGAGCTACAAAATTTTCTTACATAGATGTAGAATACATGTTTGCTATGTGCATGACATATTTTCATATTGCTAGTGCTACCATCAATGCCGAAGGGAGAGATTGATGAACTACAACTGATTGAATATCTCAAAGAATGGTGATTAGTGATCATCGAGTACTAAAATGATATGTAAGATGATTAAATTAGTCAATATGTTGTCATTAATGTCAAATTGTCTTGATAGTGCTTATCATGTTAGTTACAACATCTGAATATCTGTTGAAGGAAGAGAAGATGAAGAATTGAGATATCTACATGAGGAAAAGATAGATATGATAGATAAAGATAAGGTAAACATTAGGTAACTTATTGATGAGTCTATGACTGTATATTGTTGACTTGAGCATGTTACATTAACTTGTTATGAAGAAGAGAATGGAAATTGAATATGTCCATATAGTCAGTAATTAAATATTTATGTATACACCGAGCCAATGTAGTGTGTGCCAAGTGAAAATATTAACCGAGCTAGTTCAACTAGTTATCACCAATGCATTTTTGTATTAACTGAGTATGGATGAAATCATTAAATGCAAAGATCAGCTGACTAAAATTGATGAGTTGGATATTGGTATGATTTCCAGGTTGAAGATAAAGTTTGTTATGAGATCCATGATTGACAAAATTTGAAGAAGATCTAAAGGATGAAATTGAAACGAGTTAATGATACATCTGCTAAGGAAGGTTTAAGAGGCAAAATGGATGATGAAGATTAAGCGAAAAAATATGATGGATGATATGAAAATGATTTACTTGTCTATATAAGAGATATGAGTTTCTTTATTGAAACATGCTAGAAAGAAGAAGACTGGAGATATTTTGCATGAAGACTATATTCATGCATGCCTGATAAAATTAGTTATTGAAGAATTGAGCTACAAAATTTTTACTGAGCATCAGAGAACTTTATCGAGGGAAAGTAAGTTGATATATTAAGGAAGTGAAATTGATTAAATAATTAGAGGATATTTGTATGGGCTTAGCATAGATCTAAATATTTGTAATTGAGTTGTATTGAATCAGATCATTATTGTATCAGTTTAACCATTGATTCAGAAAATCTCTTAACCAAGTGGACTTAACTGTCTTTATTATTCTGCCCTATGTCATTCAAAGAATGTACATTGTTATCTTGTTGACCCCATAGTGAATGCTAGTCAAAATTTAACGGTTAGTTTTAAATCCTCTAATCAAGTCACACCTAACAGTGTGTATTGTAACCTTTAATAGGGTTGGCTCTTCACTAAGCTCACTTCAGAAGAGTGAATTATTTTTGGATTGCCGGTCCTAGGTGGTTTTCCCTTAACAGGGTTTCCATGTTAAATCATTGTGTTATGTGTTACTTGTTATGATTGTTTTGCTATCATAGTTTACATATTGCATATTTGATTTGGTTGGTAATCGTAGTTGATTAATTGCTGGTAATCGGTAAACTAAACAGATAGATAGATACTTTATGTTACCGAGTTACATAATTTGCTTAAATTGTTTTGTGGATTACATCTCGGTATTTGGGACTATGGATAATTGATTCACCCCCCTCTTAGTTATTCTAACAATTGGTATCAGAGTAGTTTGGTTGCTTGGAAGAAATTTTTAAGGACTTGAGCAGGAATATTTCAAGATGTATAAGAGGGAAGTGTCAAAGTTGAAAAAAGAATATTTTACTACATGGCAAAGTTGTATGAGACTTCACATCACTGGAATTTGTGAATCTTCTTTATACTTACTAGATAATGGCTACATAAAACCCACAATTGGACCTTTGACACTTGATCAGTTGAGAGATCGTCATGAATACAATATTACCATGATAGAGATTGTTGCTTCTCTATCTGATGCAGAATTTGAGGATGTCAAAGATTGTGCTACTATAAAGGATATGTGGGATAAACTTTTTGTTGTTTATGGTGGTGATGTGAATGTGATGAGAGCCAGAGCTGAAAGCTTGAGAGGTAGATTTGATGACATGAAGATGAAGGAAGGAGAAAATATTGTACAGTATACAAACCGAATCAAAGAGGTAGTTAATGCTATCTGAGGTGCAACAGGTTCTATTGATGAAGATGTTGGCAAAAAGGTCAACACTCCCCTCAAGATTTGTGACATGGCTTAACCACCTCCTATGTCTTCTATAACTCTAGTAGTTGTATTGGGCATTAACAGGTCGATCTTTTAGTGCAACAGCAACCACTACTTGTAACAAGTGGTATCAGAGCTTGGTCACAAGTTCGAATCCCCTCAGGTAATGCTAAGGGGGAGATTGTTGGAAAAATGGTCAGTGCTCCCCTTGGGATTTGTGACATGGCTTAGCCTCCTCCTGTGTCTTCTATAAGTCCAGTGGTTGTATCAAGCAATAATAGGTTGATCTTTTGGTGCAACAGCAACCACTACTTGTAACAGAAGACACAGTGGTAAGTATGATACTGAGAAATTTGTTTCCTATTTATGCAATCAGAATATATGCTATTCATGTAATGAGGTTTGTTCCTAATAAAACTCTTACTCTTGATATTCTGATTGGAAAGTTAACAACTTTTGAGCTGAATAATTTTGATAATAGTGTTGTAGTGTTGAGCCTTCTTTTATGTCTTCTCTGATGATTGGTAAATCTAGTAGTAAGCATATTATAAGGAATTAAGGTGATGGTAATATTGATGATGAACTTGATGAGCTTGAGGTACTCATGGCCCAAAGACTACAGAAAGGTAAGGGTAGATATAAGGGAAAGTTACCTTTAGCTTGTTTTAATTGTAAAGAAGTTGGTCATATTGCTGCAAGATGTCCTAGCAGGAAAGAGGATGATAAAGATAGAGACCAATCTGGTGATGGGAAGTATGGAAGAAAAAATAACTGAGGTTACTAACACTACAATAGAGATAAATGAGAACACAAACATAAAGGCAAAAAGGTTCATTACATTGTAGAAGAAAATGAAGATGAGTCTAACACCAACACTGATGATGATATTGAAGTTGTGTTTGTTGCAATGAAAGATGATTCAGAAGAGGATGAAAGGTATGTAGAAACAACACTTTTTTCTAAAGTTAGTAAGAATGATACTTGAATCATTGATAGTGGTTATAAACATCACATGACTGGTGATGAAGATAAGTTTGATTATCTTGAGCACTATAATGGAGGATCAATAAAAATGGGAAATGACACACCTCACATTGTTAAAGGAAAAGGATCTATTCTATTGAATGATAAAATGTGATGTGATAATGCATACTAGGTAAAAGGGCTTAATTACAATTTTTTGAGTGTTGCACAGATGAATAACTTAGGTCACCAGGTTGCACTTGAGAATAAGAAAGTGAAAATATATAATGAAAGTGGAAATCTTGTCGGAACAAGTGCACAATCAAAAGGTAATTTATTTTATCTTGACAATGTTGAATCTTCTTGTTTGCTAGTGAAAAATGAAGATGCATGGTTATGGCATAAGAGGTTATTGTTATACACTCAGTTTGTGCCTTTTTCTCAAGCTCTCTTGGTCTCGATAACTCAGTATAACAAGGGAATCATCTCTAGGTTGTGGGACCTTTGCTAACTAAGATGAGACCTCTAGGTTCTAGGTTGGTTCCTCTTGGATAATCACCTTAATTTTCTTCTTGACATGAAAGTAAAACTTTTGGAGGGAAAGGGATAGAAGGAATGCTTGTAAGGAAAATGACTTGAAAGCAAACTACCTACTAGGCACCAGAACTAGGGTTTGGATCTCAGTATGTAGGAGCGAAATCAATGAAAAGTTCAAGTCTAGTAGGTCACAACTTACTGAATAGGCTTGCATAAGTATTTCATAAGAGGGCCTGAGAATAAGACACAACTTATGACCTACAAATAGACATTCACTTCTACAACTCAGTGTAGGATTGAGACAAGATTGTTAAGGGGGTTGAGGTATACCCACAAGAACATCCAAATCAAATCAAACATATTAACACACAAAATTGTAGAAAGCAAGAGGGATCAGGAACCCTAAAATAATCACTGAAAACATGCACATACTTTGATCCAATAAGAGATAATCCAAACAATGAAGCATAGGGACATGAAGGACTGTCACAAAATACCTCTGCAATATTTGAATCATCAATGGGAGAAATACAATTGTATGAGCCAGAGGGTAGAAATGATACCACAGATGGCCTTTAAGAAAAGGTGAATTTTCTTCTACAAATTGTCCAACTCTTGAGCACTAAAGGCTTCAAAACAATATATACATACTCAACTGCACGTAGGCAAGAGTCAAAATTAACCTAACTAGGGTTACAAATCCACAAAAATATCAAACCCTAAAGGTACACTACTGACCCATCAATGTAACTCTAAAAATATCTCCACCGATCAAATATTCATCTTTGCATGTTGATTTTGGACTGAGTCCACCTGCAGACACAACAACTTCGATCCATCTACCCACCTGCAACTCCACTAAGCCATGAAGGCTTCAAATCTAATCCTGGTATGATACCTAGGTTTAAAATGATTAACCCTACAAAGGTGGTGCCAAGCTCATTAAAGCTTCAACAAGATGTGGTACCCTATGAAATCTGTGGTGCCGACGATCAGATTGTCTACTTATCATCTTCTCAACCATCCCTCTCATGAGGAATTCAATTCCAACTACCCAACATCATGTGTGGTTGAAAGAATGCAAAACCCTAGCAAAACCCTCACAGAGATATTCAAATTCAAATATTAACGGCTAGCAAATATATTTTAAAACATGACCATCGATGAATAACCTTCCCGACAGATGAACGGCCTAGATGCACCAAGAAAACAACTTAAAATCCTTTCTGACAAGTCAACCACCACCCCGGTAGTTAGCAACCAATGAGAAGTGAGCAAATCAGTGCTCCTGACAAACCGGACCCACGATCCTGAAAAGCACCATTGGATGGCTATCGCTATACCACCATGATAAAAACACGTGCATCTTGAGCCTCCAGTATAATGATAGTTGTGAGATCTGGTCATTCTTTATCCTCTTTAGAAAGCCTTGACCCCATGGGCCCACTGGCATCAACCACTTTGCACATCAAACAACCAACCAAACTATGCCATTTCAGATACACGTTGCAACCTTCTGACATCAGACCCATTGCTTGAGATACTGATCTAATGGCGAGCGCATGATCTTATAGCCCCAGAATATTCCTTATGCTTTTATGCCAACCATAGATCCTAGTCCTTCTAATTCCCTTCTGACAAATGGACCCATGAAAAATCTAGTCATCACCACACGGACCAACCAAATTCAAGCAAGTCAGCACATAAGGACCCACCGAAGGAAGTTCTGACACCAACCAAGATCGGTGGTTGTTGTAAGATCGCAAGACCTGACACAAACCCTTGTGAAGATATGCTAGTTGTCGATCCTTTGTAGATGTCAGAGCCTCCTGACCACTAAAAGGGCCCAGCCCCACTGACAACCTTCCGAATTGGACACTGCTGACGAATCAGGAGCTGCCAAATCGGATGAGGTGGCACCGATCCCACTGACACGTTAAACTCTGTAGGTAGGAGAAATCAATGATCATGGCAAGATCTCAAGGAATCTTCTGACCCTATGAGATCATGTGACAACTATCAGATTGAGAATCTTGACCTGGCCGTTTGAACCAAGACTGCTAACCTAAACGGTAACCACTCGCAGGATCGTTGAGTGTTTAGGAGTTAACCACTAGGAATCAAAGACTTGGCGACTAAAGGGTTAATAAAGGGCATGTGAAAATTGGGAACTTAAGTCACCAAAAAAGGTAACATGAAAATATAACAAGGCTTAGGTTTTTTTTAGATTTTCGAACACCAATGGCTAGTTTTATGAAATTTTTCAACTGCAAACCAAGGAGATAACAAATTTGTAGAGACCAGAGAACATGGAATAAATTCATAAAAATTTCAGCGATGGTAGACATGGTAAAAATAGAGGCCTGGGTATGGTTTTTAGCCAAATTTGAATGCATATGAAAATGTGGGTAACATTTTGGCGATTTTTGTTGGATGTCAGCCTGCTAGACATAGGAAACCAGTGACCTTGACAATCCATTGGGCATGGGGTCATCAAAATTTTCAAAATTCTCATAGGGAGATGGAACTAGAACTATGCTCAGAGAACTTTTTAGAAAACAAGGAACTAACTAGAAAGTAGGAAGAAAGCAGGAAAGCATTTTTACAAAATGTACAGAGAGGGATCAACTTCAAAATAGGGTTTCAGGTGGAAACCATTCACAGAAATTGGCAGGGCATCTCCTTCCAGAGTTGAAAGCTAAAAATCATTGGTTCCCCTACACTCTATTATAACAAATGGCCCACTCCAAAAGGAGTCAAATTTTGTGTGCCTGCCAGGTCTTGACCTGAACTCATCCCATTTGAGGACTATATCCCCAATGTTGAAGTCTTTGACCCTAGCTCTTTTATCAAAGCTCTTCTTTGTCTAAATCTAATGAAACTCCATATCTTGCATTGACTTTCTTCTGAGTTCTTCTAATTCCATCAATTGAGCATATCTGATCTGTAAGGGGTCCTTTTCATCAAACAGGGCATATTGGGTAGCTAAGTCCAGAGCTGGTAATTCTGTTGAAATGGACAATTTAGCCTCTTTTCCATACACTAACATGTAAGGAGAATTACCAATGATTTTCTTTGGGGTAATTCTGTCTAACCACAAGGTAGATTTCAACTTAGTATGCCAATCTCTCTGATTATCTTGCAGGGTCTTCTTGATTATCCTAATCAAGTTCTTATTGGTTGATTCTGTTAAGCCATTGCCTTGGGGATAATAATTTGAACTGCTTTTCAGATAGATGCCATTCTTAACTTCCCACTCTGAGACCTTGATGCCTATGAATGCTAAGGCATTATCTAAGTTGATGGAATCAGGAGTGCCAAACCTATGAATTAAATCATCATAAAAGCTTAGGATAGCACTCTCATTGGCTTCTTTCAATGCAATTGCTTCTGTCCATCTAGTGAAGTAGTCAGTTGTAGTAATTATCCATTTATGTCTTGCACTAGTTAGACGATTGATCATTCTCATGAAATCTATACCCCAGTTCATGAAGGGTTGCTATGTTCTAACTAGTTGTAGGGGCAAGGCTGCAAGCCTTTCTTTTCCTGCAAACATGGCACACTTGATGCATTTTCTGACATAATCATGACTATCCTTAAAGATAGATGGCCAATAGTGTCCAGCCCTCATGATTTTAAAAGCAATAGTCCTAGGAGAAAAGTGACCTCTAGAAGGTCCATCATGAAACTCAAATAGGACATCAGCTATCTTTTCTGAATCTATGCATCTCAAAAGGACACCATTGTGATCCTCTCTAAAAAGAACATCATTTATCAACACAAAAGGAATAGATTGTAACCTATAATACCTTCTTTTGGCTGAATCCAAACCTGCAGGACATTTCCCTATCTTCAAGTAATTGATCATATTAGGCAACTAGCTTGTTGCCCTAGCTTGTTCTTCTATAGAATGCACCACCAGAGATGCATCCATTTGCTCTGATTTCTTTGAACTTTCATCCTCTACCAAATGTTCACAAAGACCTCTTCCTCTAACCAACTTGGTAGTTTGAATATCAATGTCATATTCCATCACCTTGGTGATCCAACCAGCTCTTTTCTCATTTAGGTCCTTGGAAAGCAAAAACTCTTTGACACTTGGATGAGTCACTTTTAAATGTACCTTGCTATGGGTCAATAGATATCTAAACTTTTTAAGGCTTTTTCCACAGCAAGTACATGCTTCTCTATAAAAGAGTATCTCTATTCATACTCTTCTAAACCTTTGCTAAAGAAAGCAATGGGCTGCTCCAATCCATCTAAATTTTCTTGAGTCAACATTGCAGATATGGCATCATGACCTCCATAAGCATAAAGGATAAAATCCTTACTAAAATTTGGGTTTAAGAGCCTCTGTTAGGGCCTCTTTGATAGCTTGGAAATTGACTTTCCCTTCTTTGGTCCAACTGAAAGCTGAACTCCTCTTTAACATGGCTGTCAAAGGTTTGAGTAAATCTACAATGTTAGGCAAGAACCTCCTAACAAAGTTAATCTTTCCTATGAAAGATTGGAGACTTTTCTTGTGATGTAATAGGGGTAGCTCTAAGATAGCTACAATTCTCTCAGGATCCACTATAATTCCTTCTTTTGATACTACATATCCTAACAATTTTCCTTCATGAACTACAAACACACATTTCTTGGGATTAAGAGATATCCCAAATTCTCTACACTTTCAAAAATCTTTCTCAGATGTTTGATGTGGTCTACTGCATGTTTTGAATAGATAGTTATGTCATCCAAGTAGACCAACACAAACTTGTACATTAGGCTCTTAAAGGCCATATCCATTGCCTTTTGAAATGTAGCACCTGCATTTGACAAACCAAAGGGCATCTTTTGATAAGCCATGGTTCCCCACTTGGTTGTAAATGTAGTCTTGTATTGATCCTCTTCATTCACTAGGATCTAATTGTATCCTAAAAATCCATCCAATAATGAAAATCTCTCAGATCTAGAGACACATTGTAAAATTTGTTCCATAGAGGGTAGTGGATGGCAGTCCTTTAATGAGGCCCTGTTAAGATCCCTGAAGTCAACACATAACCTCAGTTCCCCATTCTTCTTCCTGACAGGAACAAGGTTGGAAACCCAACTAGTATGCTTAATGGGGTAGATGATACCACTTTCTATCAATTTGAGCACTTCTTTATGCATAAGTGGCTCAAGCTTAGGATTAACAGGCCTTTTCTTTTGCCTCACTGGTTTGGCATTAGGTTCTAATTCAATAGTGTGCTGAGTAAGGGCAGGATCAAAACCTTTGAGATCCTCATATTGCCATGCAAAAACATCACTGAATTCTTTGAATAACTGAGTGTAAGCTTGCTTCTCCAATTTAGTGTTCACTTTTCCAAATTGTAAGCTCTTACCTGGTTCCAACTCTAATTCAACACAATGTTCTTGTTGAACTACTAGGCCAGCTTTATTTTTCTTGACTTGATCATCCTTGTTGAAGATAGTCTCTAAGGTAACTAGACCTCTAAGCATCTTATTAGACTTGAGTTGTATCACTTGATCACCATAGCTTTGTGATAGCCTATCTTGATTGTGTTATGAAAAAACATCTTCTTCAAACAAGAACTGTAGAATTTGTTCATCATTGTCAAACACCTACCAATTGACATCATTATCAGGGATAGATGGTCTGACAATCACTTTGATATGCTTCTGATCTATTTCTCTTGAAATGCTATTTGGAATATCATATTTGGATCCAACAGCAGCTAACCTATCTACATTTTGATTTAACTTTCTAGGGATGGCAACAATATTGAAAGCATGGAAATCTTCAATTGCATCCCAAACTCTATGTTTGTATGCTTTCATGGTATCATTTTTGGTTGCACTTATCCCTCTTACTTGGTTCACAACTAACTCACTGTCACCATAAACTTTTAAGCTCTTAAGCCCTCTTTTTCTAGCCCATTCTATTCCATTGACTAGACTTTCATACTATGCAGTATTGCTAGTGCAAGAGAAACTAAATCTAAAGGTAGCATAATACCTTTCTCCTTTTGGGGACACTAACATAGCACCACCACCAGAACCATGTCTACTTCAAGCTCCATCAAAAAAAAGTTCCCAAACCTGACTACTCTGATCTTCTAAATCAATATCCTCTTTGAGAAGGCTTGGCTCTATCACTCCACTCTCTTGTATCAAATAACTTCCCAAACCAAAATCCCAAATCATATTTTCTTGGGCCTCTAAAGCTCTTTCATCTAGAAGAATTTCAGGGATACTTTCTATCTTTGTGCTTGCTTCATTAATGGTTTGGAAGTCACTGCTATCAAATATGGGGCAGTTCACATTGATGGTGTTGGATACATATGGTTCTATATGGTGTGCTTCTAATGGTTATGACTTAATGGTGACCTTGGTCCCATACCTTGTATGAAATAACATGTGAGACCAATCAGAAGATAGGTAACCTCCTATCTTGGTTGTAAACTCCCTTGAAAGACATATAGCAAATAATGCAGGGAGATCTATGATATATATATCGAGGATTGAAAAATTAGGACTAGCATGAAGGATTAGATTGGTATCCTTAGCCACACCTATAGTATTGACTGAGGATCCATCAAGTTGGGTAACCTTCTTTTGAAAGGGCTCATATTTTAGTCCTAACTAGTCAACTACTTTCTTGGGCATTACAGTGCTAGTAGCTCCACTATCTACCATACAATTATGCACTAAAGATTTTCCAATGATTAAAGATACATAAAAGGGGGGTGGCTTTGAGTTCCTACCTTGTGTGGCATTGCCTTTGGAGTTGCTACTTGGAGCCTCCTTTTCTTGATTAGTTTTAACCAACACTGGCTTTACAGCTTCTTTTATAGGTTGAGGAGTTGCTACTTCTGACATGGCCTTCTTCAAGATTTTAGGTTGTCCTAGGAGAGCCAAAGAGTCCCACATGGACATGGTGACATTCACCTTCTTCATGTTGTCTACAATATTAAATGGTGTCATAGTGTGTACTCTTTGTTGTATCTTTGGTATGATGGGCTCCACCTCCTTGAGAGCCTGGCTCTCTTTGCTTGGTATGAAAAGGACCTCCTTAGGTGTGATGGGATCTACTTGCTATAGTGGCTCTGTAGATGTAGTAGCTTTGGAGTTGGAATCCGCTCTCTCCATGTCTTGAGCTCTTCTTTTTGCTCTTGTAAAGGCAACAAAAGCAACCTCATCATTGACTCCATTGAAGTCTGGTTGCTCCCAATTAAAGATAGCAGTCTCATTCTCTTGTGATTCTTGTTGAGGAACTGACCCACTAGATGAAACCTCTAATTGGGCTTGGGAGGCATTTTGAACCATTAGAGCTTGGTTCATCCATCCATTTGAACATGTAGCCTAATTATGAGGCTGATTACAAGGAAAACACCATTCATTATCCATAGCCACATTGTTTTGGCTAGGAACCACATCCCTCATTGGGTTAGTAGAATTTAGAGGTGTAGGGTTATATGGATGGAATGGTCTCTGATTAAAACTTTGTCTTTGTCCTTGATAGCCTCCTTGGTATGGTGGCCTATTTTATTGATAAGGTTGTCCTTGATTTTGATATTGTTGATTAGGACCTTGGCCTTGTGTCTGAAATGGTGGTTTGATCCTTGACCTTACTTCTTTAGATTTGTGACCTCTTTAATCAAGGTCTGCAACAAGTTGGTCATTTCTTGCTGACTACTTTGTTGGCTATTCTTTATCTCTTGTAACTCTTGAGAGAAACTAGTCCTCAGCTCTTGACCACTAGTACTAGCTTGGGGTGCCAATATGGTGGGAATAGGGGTAAATGGGAGTACTTGGGCAAGTGCAATGGGCTAAAGGCTAGGAAAAATGGGCATTGGAGGCCTTCTAGCAATCATGCCTGCTTGGATTAAACAATTTTCAGCCCTGACAGCTATGTCAAAAGCCTAGGGTAGAGAAGTACCACCCATAGACTAGATCATGACAAAAATTTGACCATTTAGACTTTGTAAATAGTATAGGAAAGTGTGGTCTGCTGATGGTCTCACTGAGACTAGGATTCTATTCCATGTTTTAAGGAATCTACTATTGTAATCTGTCATTTGCTCTTGAGGGTCTCTCTTAATAGTTGTTAACTACTTAGCTAGAGATAAATTATCTGATTTATCCTCAAAATGCTTACTTAATGCATCCCCTAACTCATCCCAAGAAGTAATAGAACCAATAGTTAGAGTTCTAAACCATTCTAGAGCCTTACCTTTTAAAGAGGCTGCTAATAACTTTGTGGCCACATCTTCTTGAGTAATGTTGTGTATGCTGCATATGGTGGTCACATCTCTTATGTGCTCAAAAGTAGTTGTCTACCCATCACCTATGAAATTAGGTATACTCTTAAGTGCTACCAAAGGCACATCATGATGTTGAGCAAAGGCCAATGGGCTACCTTGGTTGAATGGTGCAAAAGCAAATTGTCTTGCCATTGTTGGTGCTGGAATCTGGAGATTGACAACTATATGAGTTGTATTTGCTGCTTGATTTGAATCTTCTTCTAGATCTTTGGTTAGAGATCTACCTCTTCTTTTCAAATTAAATGGAAAAGGTCTCCTTTTTGAAGTATCAGGAGGTGTTGATTGAACTCTTCTTGCAAGAGATGTTCTTTGAGTTGACCTACCTTTATGACTTCTCTTTGAGGGAAACTCTAAAAATTGGGTAGGCTTGGAGCTTCTAGTCTCAATCTTTCTCATAAAACTTTGAACAAGGTAGCCTCTGATCTTTGAATAGTGGAGTCACCAAATATGCTTGATAGAATGACTTTTAAAAGCCTGCACTATGCAATCTGCATATCAGAGATAGCATAACTTTGAATTTGAATAACTTCTAGTCCCACCGGGCATGCTAGAATTGTTATACACTGAGTTTGCACCTTTGTCTCAAGCTCTCTTGGTCTTGATAACTTATTATAACAAGGGAATCATCTCTAGGTTGTGGGACATTTGCTAACTGAGATGAGACCTCTAGGTTCTAGGCTAGTTCCTCTTGGATAATCACCTTAATTTTCTTCTTGACATGAAAGTAAAACTTTTGGAGGGAAAGGGATAGAAGGAATGCTTGTAAGGGAAATGACTTGAAAGAAAACTACCTACTAGGTGATGCACCAGAACTAGGGTTTGGATCTCAGTATGTAGGAGTGAAATCAATGAAAAGTTCAAGTCTAGTAGGTCACAAATTACTGAATAGGCTTGCATAAGTATTTCATAAGAGGGCCTGAGAATAAGACACAACTTATGACCTACAAATAGACATTCACTTCTACAACTCGGTGTAGGATTAAGACAAGACTATTAAGGGGGCTGAGGTATACCCACAAGAACATCCAAATCAAATCAAACACAGTAACACACAAAATTGCAGAAAGTAAGAGGGATCAGGAACCCTAAAATAATCACTAAAAACATGCACATACTTTGATCCAATAAGAGATAATCCAAACAAGGAAGCATAGGGACATGAAGGATTGTCATAAAATACCTCTGCAATATTTGAATCATCAATGGGAGAAATACAACTGTATGAGCCAGAGGCTAGAAATGATACCACAGATGGCCTTTAAGAAAAGGTGAATTTTCTTCTACAAATTGTCCAACTCTTGAGCATTAAAGGCTTCAAAACAATATATACATACTCAACTGCACACAGGCAGGAGTCAAAATTAACCTAACTAGGGTTACAGATCCACAAAAATATCAAACCCTAAAGGTACACTACTAACCCATCAATGTAACTCTACAAATATCTCCACCGATCAGATATTCATCTTTGCGTGTTGATTTTGGACTGAGTCCACCTGCAGACACAACAACTTCAACCCATCTACCCACCTGCAACTCTATTAAGCCATGAAGGCTTCAAATTTGATCCTGGTATGATACTTAGGTTTGAAATGATTAACCTTGCAAAGGTGGCGCCAAGCTCATTAAAGCTTCAACAAGACGTGGTACCCTATGAAATCCATGGCGTTGATGATTAGATTGTCTACTTATCATCTTCTCAACCATCCCTGTCATGAGGAATTTAATTCCAGCTACCCAACGTCATGCATGGTCGAAAGAATGCAAAACCCTAGCAAAACCCTTGCAGAGATATTCAAATTCAAATATTAACAACTAGCAGATATATTTTAAAATGTGACCATCGATGAATAACCTTCCCGGCAGATGAACGGCCCAAATGCACCAAGAAAACAACTTAAAATCCTTTCTGACAAGTCAACCACCACCGCGGAAATCAACAACCAATTAGAAGTGAGCAAATCAGTGCTCCTAACAAACTGGACCCATGATCCTGAAAAGCACCATCGGATGGCTGTCGCTATACCACCATGATAAAACATGTGCATCTTGAGCCTCCAGTATAATGACAGCTACAAGATCTGATCACACTTTCTCCTCTTTAGAAATCCTTGACCCCACGGGCCCATTGGCATCAGCCACATTGCACATCAAACAACCAACCAAACTATGCCATTTTAGATACACGTTGCAACCTTCTAACATCGAACCCACTGCTTGAGATACTGATCTAACAGCGGGTGCATGATCTTATAGCCCTAGAATATTCCTTATGCTTTTATGCCAACTGTAGATCCTAGCCCTTCTAAGACCCTTCTGACAAACAAACCCATGACAAATCTAGTCATCACCACGTAGACCAACCAAATTCAAGCAAGTCAGCACATAAGGACCCACCGAAGGAAGTTCTAACACCAACCAAGATCAGCGGTTGTCGTAAGATCGCAAGCCCTGACATAAACCCTTGCAAAGATACACCGGTCATTGATCCTCTACAGATGTCAGAGCCTCCTGACTACTGAAAGGGCCCGACCCCACTGACAACCTTCCAAATTGGACACCACTGATGAATCAGGAGCTGCCAAATTAGATGAGGTGGCACCAGTCCCACTGACACGTTAAACTCTTCAGGTAGGAAAAATTGACAATCATCGCAAGATCTCAAGGAATCTTCTGACCCTATGAGATCATGTGACAACTGTCAGATTGAGAATCTTGACCTGGCCGTTTGAACCAAGACCGCCAACCTAAATGGTAACCGCTCGCGGGATCACTGAGTATTTAGGAGTTAACCGCCAAGAATCGGAGACTTGGCGACTAAAGGGTTAATAAAGGGCACATGCAAATTGGGAACTTAAGTCTCCAAAAAGGTAACATGAAAATATAACAAGGCTTAGGGTTTTTTTTGGATTTTTGAACACCAACGGCTAGTTTTATGAAATTTTTCAACTGTAGACCAAGGAGATAACAAATTTGCAGAGACCAGAGAACATGGAATAAATTCATGAAAATTTTAGGGATGGTAGACATGGTAAAAATAGAGGCCTAGGTATGGTTTTTAGCCAAATTTGAATGCATATGAAAATTTGGGTAACAGTTATGTCATGTGAATTTTGATAACATGATTAAGATCAGTAGAAAGAGAAAAGTTAGAGGACTCCCTAGTCTAGCTAAGCCTGATCATGTTATGTGCCATCAAAATGGGAAATGACACGCCTTGCATTTTTAAAGGAAAATGATCTATTCTATTGAATGATAAAATCTGATGTGATAATGGATACTGGGTAAAAGGGCTTAATTACAATTTTTTTAGTGTTGCACAGTTGAATAAATTAGGTCACCGAGCTGCATTTGAGAACAAGAAAGTGAAAATATATGATGAAAATGGAAAGCTTGTTAGAACAGGTGCGCAATCAAAAGATAATTTATTTTATCTTGACAATGTTGAATCTTCTTGTTTGCTGGTGAAAAATGAAGATGCATGGTTATGGCATAAGAGGTTATGTCATGTGAATTTTGATAACATGATTAAGATCAGTAGAAAGAGAAAAGTTAGAGGACTGCCTAGTCTATCTAAGCCTGATCATGCTATGTGCCATCAATGTCAGAAAGGAAAGATGACAAGATCTAGTTTTAAAAGTAAGGACTACTCATCTAAAGGAATATTGGAGTTGGTTCATACCGAATTATGTGGTCCCATGATAACTCAGAGCTACTATGGTGATAGATACTTTATTTTGTTTGTTGGTGACTATACTAGATTGATGATTGTCATGTTCTTGAAAGAAAAATCTGAGGCATTGAAAATGTTTAAATGGTATAAGGGTAAAGTTGAGAAAGAAACCAAAAAAGAATTAAAATTCTTAAGGTCTGATAGAGGAGGTGAGTTTGTTTCTGATGAATTCACTAACTTTTGTAATGAGCATGGTATAAAAAGGAAGGTTTCAGCACCTAGAACACACCACAACATAACGGAATTGTTGAAAGAAGAAATCGATCTATTTTTTACTGTGCTAGAATGTTGATGATTGAGAAAAATGTTGCATAGATGTACTGAAGAGAGGTTGTCAGTACAAAAATATATGTCCTGAATCAAGTTCAACTGAAGAAAGATACAAACAAGACACCTTATGAGTTATGGTTTGGATACACACCAAGTGTAAGTTATTTCAGAATCTTTGGTAGCAAGTGTTATATTTTGAAAGATTATAGGAATAGTAAATTTGACTCTAAATGTGATGAAGGCTTATTCTTAGGTTATTCTACTAAGAGTAAAGCTTACAAATGCTTGAATAAGGTTACTAATAAGATGATAGAGGGTACTAATGTTAAAGTTGATGAGTTTTTTGAGAAGAATGAAGAAGAAAGCATGAAGGAGCCAAAAGATTATGGTAAATTTATTTATGTTGAAGATCCAAACTATTTATCGAAGCCATAGGCCAATTCTACCAAGCATCAGGAAAATGCTACCGAGAATCAGCAAATGGAAACCAAGAATCAGGAAGAAGATACTGAGCAGAAAAATGAACCTGAACAAAATGTTGAGCAAAGTAGAGATCAAGTGTTAGCAAGATTTGTTAGAAGAAACCATCCTAAGAACTAGATCATTGGAGATAAGCAAGCTGGTGTGATGACCCAAAGTAAGTTAAGACAAAACACATGCTTAGTTTGTGAGTTTGAACCGAAGAATATTAGGGATGCACTTGAAAATGAGAATTGGATTAATGCTATGAATGAGGAGATTGAATAGATTGAGAAAAATAATACATGGACTTTAGTGCCTAGATTGAAAGATAAAAATGTTATTGGTACTAAGTAGATTTTTAGAAATAAGCTAAATGAGATTGAAGAAGTTACAAGGAATAAGGCAAGACTTGTTTGCAAAGGATATGCACAGGAAGAAGGTATTGATTATGGTGAAACCTTTGCACCAGTTTCTAGATTGGAAGGAGTTTGCATATTTCTTTCTTATGTTGCACATAAGGGATTTAAGGTATATCAAATGGATGTGAAATCAACAATTTTGAATGGAATTCTTGAGGAGGAGGTCTACATAGAACAACTGGAAGGGTTTGTTGATCAAAATCAGAAAGATATGGTATGTAGACTACACAAAGCTTTATATGGACTGAAGCAAGCACTGAGGGCATGGTATGAAAGGATACATGCTTATCTTATAAGTATTAATTTTGTAATAACTAGTGAAAATAGTAACTTGTACATGAAAGGAGGATCTGATGATAATGTTTTGATTGTTGAAATATTTGTTGATGATATAATCTTTGGAGGATAAGATCAAATTTGTAAATCTTTTGCTGATGACATGAAAAAGGAATTTGAGATGTCTATGTTTGGAGAGATTAAATTATTTCTAGGATTGTAGGTTATATAATAGAAAGATGAGATTTTCATCACTCAATAAAAATACATTAAGGAAGTATTGAAAACATTTGGAATGGAAGATGCTAAACCAATGGGAACACTGATGGTAACAGGTTGTAAATTTACAAAAGATGATGAATCTGAAGAAGTAAACCAGACTTTGTACCAATGAATGATTGGGAAACTGATGTATGTTGTACATAATAGGCTTGATATTGCACATGTAGTTGGGATTGTGGCTAGATTTTTTGTCAATCCTAAAGATTCACATATGGTTGTTGTGAAAATAATCTTGAGATACTTGAAGAAAATAGTAGACTATGGATTGTGGTATACATTTGAAGGAAAATTTGAACTTACAATTTACACCGATGCAGATTGGGCTGGAAACATAGATGACTAGAAGAGCACAACCGGTGGAGCATTATTTTTAGGAGAAAGGCTTGTGACTTGGATTAGCAAGAAACAACCATGCATATCTCGGTCCACTATTGAAGCAGAGTATGTTGTTGCTGCTGGAAACTATTCAAATATATCTTGGATCAGACAAGTGTTGGGAGGAATGAATGAGGTAATCACTAACCCGGTGATTATATATTGTGATAACACTAGTGCAATAAACATTTCTAAGAATCCTGTGATGAATTCAAAGACAAAGCATATATCAATTAAGTATCACTATTTGAGAGAACAAGTACAAGAGAAGCAGGTGAAAGTGGAATTTGTAACATCTAAGGAGAAACTTGTTGATATTTTTACTAAACCATTACCGAAGGACATATTTGAATATTTGAGGACTACACTCGGAGTTCGTCCCTTATCTACCGATAACTAAGGTGATCTAGAGGTTGCATCAACCTATACTTATCAGAAGATATTCATGTTGATGCACATAGCTCACACTTTGGATTTTTGTCTAAGGTTGTGAAAGATTGTAGAAGCTAAACAAAAATTTGTTTATTTGTACACTGAAGGTACCTAATTTGAACTGAACAACAGAGGTATACTTGGCTGCTAAAGAGCTATTTGTTTATTGTCTTTGGCATTGTTGTCAAAGGGAGAGAGTTTGCATATGAAAAAGGAAAATCAGTTGCTAAGAACAAAAAAGGAGAGACTTGCATAGATTACAAAAAGGGAGAGACTTGCATATTTGTTGCTGAGAACAAAAAAAAAGGGAATTTGAGAGCTGAAAAGATCAAATGTGCAGGGACAGTCTACACTTGTAATGTTGTTATGTTTTGTAGTGATTAAACATATTAAATTTCAGCTTACTGAGCTACAACATTTTCTTACATAGTTGTAGAATACATGTTTGGTATGTGCATGACATATTTTCATATTGCTTGTGTTGCCATCAATGCCAAAGGGAGAGATTGATGAACTACAATTGATTGAATATCTGAAAGAATAGTGATTAGTGATCACCGAGTACTGAAATGATATGTAAGATGATTAAATCAGTCAATATGTTGTCATTGATGTCAAATTGTCTTGACAATGCTTATCATGTTAGTTACAACATCTAAATATCTGTTAAAGGAAGAGAAGATGAAGAATTGAGATATCTACATGAGGAAAAGATGGATATGATAGATAAGGATAAGGTAAACATTAGGTAACTTATTGATGAGTCTATGACTGTATATTGTTGACTTGAGCATGTTACATTAACTTGTTATGAAGAAGAGAATGGAAATTGAACATGTCAATATAGTCAATAATTAAAGATTTCTGTATACATCGAGCCAGTGCAGTGTGTACCGAGTGACAGTATTAACCAAGCTAGTTCAACTAGTTATCACCAATGCATTTTTGTATTGCCCGAGTATGGATGAAAACATTAAATGCAAAGATCATCTAACTAAAATTGATGAGTGAGATATTGATATAATTTTGAGGTTGAAGATAAAGTTTGTTATGAGATCCATGGTTGACAAAATTTGAAGAAGATCTAAAGGATGAATTTGAAATGAGTTAATGATACATCTACCAAGGAAGGTTTAAGAGGCAAAATGGATGATGAAGATTAAGCGGCAAAATATGATGGATGATATGAAAATAATTTACTTGTCTATATAAGAGATATGAGTTTCTTTATTGAAACGTGTCAGAAAGAAGAAGACTACAGAGATTTAGGGTGAAGATTGTATTCATGCATGTCTGATCAAACTGGTTATTGAAGAAATGAGTTGCAGAAGTTTTATCGAGCATCAGAGAACTTTATCGAGGGAAAGTAAGTTGATATATTGAGGAAGTGAAATTGATTAAATGATCAGAGGATATTTGTATGGGCTTAGCATAGATCTAAATATCTGCAATTAAGTTGTATTGAATTAGATCATTACTATATCAGTTTAACCATTGATTCAAAAAATCTCTTAACCGAGTGGACTTAACTGTCTTTATTATTCTGCCCTATGTCATTCAGAGAATGTACATTGTTATCTTGTTGACCCCATAGTGAATGCTGGTCAAAAGTTAACGGTTAGTTTTAAATCCTCTAATCAGGTCACACCTAATAGTGTGTATTGTAACCTTTAACAGGGTTGGCTCTTCACTGATCTCACTTCAAAAGAGTGAATTATTTTTGGGTTTCTGGTCCCAGCTACTTTTTCCCTTAACAGGGTTTCCACATTAAATCATTGTGTTATGTGTTACTTGTTATGATTATTTTTCTATCATACTTTACATATTGCATATTTGATTTGGTTGGTAATCATAGTTGATTAATTGTTGGTAATCGGTAAATTAAAGGGATAGATAAATACTTTATGTTACCGAGTTACATAATTTGCTTAAATTGTTTTGTGGATTACATCTTGGTATTTGGGACTTTGGATAACTGATTCAAACCCCTCTCAGTTATTCTAACAAAATTTTGTCATATTTGGGGTTAGATCACTTTCCTCTTTAAGCCACTTTATCATCTATTATCCTAGTCACTTCCTCTAAATTTGAACAAATGTCATTTAGAGACCCTTGTTTTCTCCCTCTTAAAATCATGGTGTCAAATCATGCACTTGTTTTTAGGCTCTAGGTTGTACCATCTTAGTAGAAAACTTCAACATCTCAAAATTCAATTCAAAGATTAGAATAGAAAAGTCTTCAAAAATAATTTTACTCAAATTTGTTATTGAAAGTTAGTTGTCACAACTAATCAAGGAGATCTTCATATTTGGGATAAATTCAACCTCTTACAATGAGAAAAAAATCCTTCAAAAAGAGTATGCAGATATTTGGAAAGAGAAGAAATATTTTGGAGACAAAATCTATAGAATTAAGGCTCAAGGATAGAGATAGAAATACTAGCTTCTTCCATTCTTTAGCCAAAGCTAGATCTATTCACAATTCAATTCTTAGTTTTTCAAACCCTACTGGTAATACCTTGACAAATTTTGAAAAAAATCAAGAGGATGTAATCCACTATTTCTCATCTCTATTCTTAGCTACCACATCATGAAAAAATTTAGATGGTGAGTTTAGACAAGACCTTCTAAATCATATCCCCTAGCTAGTGAATGCATAATCCAACACTACCTTATCATAACCCTTTTCTCTTGAACAAATCAAATCTGCAATTTCATGGGCTCAGAAAAGGCTTATGGATCAAATGGCTTATCTTTTCTTTTCTATCATAAGTGTTGGGAATTTATTGGATCATGTGTTTGGACAATTCTAGAATAATTTAGAAAGAGTCATGACACAGTCAAGAAATCTAACACTACAATTATTGTACTCATTCCAAAGAAAAGAATCTTGGTGTCATTTGTAGATTACATACCCATATCACTTTGAAATACAATTTATAAGATATTTTTAAAAGCTATATCAAGTAGACTAAAAAATTTGATCCCTAAGATTATATATGAAGAAAAAGGGGGATTTGTTCCAAGTAAGGAGATGTTTGAGGGAGCTCTAGTTGCTCACAAAACTCTTCATTCCATCAAACAACATAAACTACAAGCCATGATTATCAAACTTGATATGCTTAAGGCTTATGATAGAGCTAATTGGAAATCCTTGTAGCAAGTTCTTATCAACTTTGGATTCTCTTATAAGTGGTGTAAACAGATTATAGCTTACATTTTAGGGGTGAAATTATTTATTCTCTTTAATGGGAAGCCTTGTGGCTTCTTTTCTCCCTTACAAAGAATCATACAAGGAGATCCTTTGTCTCCATATTTGTTCATCATTTTGGCAGAGATTCTCAGGTGCTCCATTGACACCATTCATAACAACAATTTGTAGAAAGATATTAACATCCATCGGTCTCAAATTAATGTTACTCATATTCTATTTATAGATGACACAATTTTTTAGTGAAACCTCTATGAGGGAAACCATATAGTAAAACAAACATTTGATAACTATTGTCAAGTGACAGGTCAAAAAATTAATATTGATAAATCTAATATCTTTTTTTAGAATTTCCCCCCTTTGGTTTCACCATATATCATACTATCTTAGTTTTAGACGAGAACCATTTCCAAGAAAACAAGTGCCTATAATAAAATTCATTCACAAAAACATTTCCTCTTGGATAAACTCTTGGCTATCCCTTGTAGGTAGAATAATTAAGATGAAAATAGTGCTAGCCTAAGTCCAAAAATTGCATCATGTTGGTTCTTCCTATCCCAAAAGGGATCTTATCATGTATAGAATCAAAGCTTAAAAGTTTCCTTTGGAAAATTAAAAAAGAGTCTAAAGATAAGATCCATCTTCTTGCATAGAACAAAGTTTGCTCAGCTAAAAACTCAGGTACTATAGGGATTCACAACATGGAATATAGAAATAAAGCCCTTGGAGAAAAATTGATATGGAAAATGTTTTCCCACAACAACTCAAAATGGGTAGCAATCTTGAGAGATAAATACCTAGATGAAAAGGATCTAAAAAGGATATTCACTACTCTCAATCCACCTAAAAGGTCTCATATGTGGAACTTCATGTTGAGCTTTAGAGAAGTGTTTCTTCTACACCTCACATGGATAATCGATGATGGCAAAAAAGATGATTTCTAGGAGGATTCATGGAATAGGGTTTCACCATTAAAAAATGTAGATTCCCTCTTTGAGACAAAATAAATCTTAAAAACACTTTGGGATAAAAATGTTAAAGACTACTTCTATATCAAAATTTGTAAGAGGGTTTGAAATGCCACCTACAAAGACCTTTCAAATACTCCCATACCTCCAAATTAGAAAATCAGGCTAACCAACAAACTCAAGCAGATAACCACTCACTTAAAAGAAGCCTAGGGTCGCCTCATTTGATCTCCCTATACTTAAAGTAATTACACAATCAACAAAGGTTATAAAATTATATATAATTCTATACACTCCACAAGATCATGAGAATTTTCTCTTTTTTGGTGAAATACAATTCTTCCTAAGGTGGCTTCCTTGACATGGTTAGTCTTAAGGGGCAAAATCATCACAATTGAAAGACTTGCATCTCTCAGGATTGCCCCAATCTTCAATTATGTTCTATGTAGTGTAGAGTTTGAATCAAGTATCATTTTCTACTTCAATTCCCCTTTGATTTCTTTTGCTAGTCATGGCTCCAAAATAAACTCAAATGGGTTGCATCTCTTAATGTATAAGCTTTAAAGGTGTTTGAATATTGTCATATCCTTCATGAAACTCATTATTTTCATTTATTTGGATTGTGGCCCCTTTTATTTTGATCTAGAACATTTGGTTGGAATGCAATCATCATAAATTTTGTAATGAAGTTATTAGCCTTGACAAAATCATCTATAAAATTAAAGTTTCTATATTAGAGTGTGTTAATGCTTATTACATAAATAAAAAGAGGGAAAACTCCTGCTTCACATTAGATGATTTGTATACTTTATTAGACTATGAACTTATTTATCTACCCTTCAACCAAAACAAATCAATATAAAGGAGATAAGATGGAAACTTCCTGATCCAAACTTTGTCAAATTAAACTTTGACGGGGCCTCAAAAAGCAACCCGATAATATTAGGTATTGGTTGTGTTTTAAGGGACTCTAAGGGAGATTCCATTACTATATTTGCTGAAAGAATCTCAGAGGGTACAAATAATTTTGCAGAGGAAATGGATATTTTGGTTGGAGTAAAACTACTTGTATTGTTCAAGGTGTCTATTATAATCATTGAGAGGGAATCCAAAAATATTGTCTCATCATTAAAGAAATTTGAATCTCCTAATTGGAGAATTAATTACACTCTTCAAGAAGTTTGGGGGTACCTAATTCATATTTCTCAATTTCAAATAATTTATTTCTTTAGAGAAGAAGACAAACTGGTATATGGACTCACCAACAAAGGTTGTCAATTAGAATTAAATGATGCATTTACATTTGGTAGGGAAATTTTGGGCAATCCAAGTCTTCATTCCATCATTCTTAATGACTACCCCTAGTGATTAGCATGGTTTTTTTGTCCTCTATTCATATCTTTCCTTGATTATCTTTCTTCAACTTGGTTTTGAGGGATTTAGCTATGGTCCGAGGGAACTCCTTTTCCTTTCTCTAGTTGGCCTTAAGTTTAATCCATGGTTCCTTTTTCTAATAGGCCTACGACTTTATCTATGGTCTCGTGGTATGTTGCCTTGTATTTTTTTTCTTAACTCTTTTTGTGTTGTAGGTCATTGTTGGTGAGATGGAGTGTAATCTCAGAGTCTTGTGGCTCAAGATATTGATCATGTAGTCAATTTTTTGGTCCTAGGCTTTGTGTGGCAGTTTGATGTTGATGGTTAGAAGTTGATGTGGTAGTTTTTGTTAATGTTTGTAGCCTTAGTCGGATAATTACTATCAAAGTGATAGATCATTATTGTAGAAATATATATATATATATATATATATGCACATATATATACATATATATATACATATACATACATATATATACATATATATAAATATACACACACACACACACATATATACATATATATATATACATACATATACATATACATGTACATACATACATACATACATATATATATATATATATATATATATATATATATATATATATATATATATATATATATATATATGATTATTCAGAAATATGTTTTAAGTATATGTTTCTTATATATATTATGTTATTAATAAACATACTAATCATTTTACATGTTGACTAACTAAATCAAACAAGTCGATGAGTATTGACTAAACTGAACTTGTTATCAAAGGATACGATTAAAGGAGACAATGCATTGTGGAGTCATGTCCATGATGGACCATGACTCTACGAAGAGTCATGCTCCATCGTGGGCATGAATCCCCATGACAGGGTTTGGTATATATATATATAGAAATCAGTGGTTGTACTATACACAATGATAGATACAAAAATAGTTTCAAAGTGATAACAATAATCTTCATCAAAATAGTAAAGTATGATATCGTACTCAAATATATATAAAGAACAATATTAAATATATTATATATATATTATTACATCAGTAATATATATATACACGTATATATCATTGTAAATATGTGTGTGTGTGTGTGTGTGTATCCATATATAAATATAATAAGAAGTTTTAGAAGAATTAATAGTCTATAATATGATCTAAACTTAAACATGGTATCAGAGCCACGTTGAGAAATGATCAAGATTAGATTTATATATATATATATATATTCCATTAAAATTGTTGTACCTAAAAAATGGTGAATGGAATTAGACTTGAAGATAGACTTGAAGGTGCTTCAAATTTTGAATCTTGGAAAACTGCGAATGATGTTAATACTAAGAAAGCATGAGTTAAAAACAATCATAGAAAGCATGAGTTAAAAACAATCATAGAAAGCACGAGTTAAAAATAATCATAGAAAATCCTCCTAAATCTAATGAGAATGACGAGAAGATTCAATGGGAAAAGGACAATACCAGAGAAATGGAATTATTAGTAGACAGAGTAAAAGATCATCTACTACCCATTATCACAAAATTAGACTTTGCATATGATATGTTTAAAGCCCCAAATTACATGTTTGAGATAAAAAAAAAACACTAACAAGATTCTTAGATAAAAAAACACTAACAAGATTCTTAGATAAAAAAACACTAACAAGATTCTTACTCTTGAAAATCAACTCTCTAACATTAAAATGAATAAAGGAGAGACCATCACCTCATACTTTATGAGGATAACAGAATTGAGTAACCAACTCTCAACAATTGGTCACATCTATGATAGTAAAGAGTTAACTGTGATAACTTTAAATGGACTCTCTATCTCATGGGAAAACTTTAGACAAGGAATAAGTTCTCATTCCAAACTCCCCAAATTTGATTGACTAAAAGCTGTCTACATTCAAGAAGAGTATAATATAATATCTAGAGAAATTGGGGTGGAATCCACAAATGAAGGCATTCAGATTATCACCACTAGTTTGAAAAGGAAAAGGGGCAAAAACTCATATGGTAAAAAACCATTCAAGAAACAAAGAGACTACTCTAAAATGCAATTCTATAGATGTGATAACTATGGTCACACTACAACAAAATGCCCTAAAAGACTCAAACATCAAGCTTCCTTCTCTAACTTCAATAAGTCAAACTTGGATTCAGAGAAACTTGTATTCTAAAGAATTTGAAATACTGGATTGAGAGGGAGACCACTATTCTTTACCATCCTCACCAAACCTCTTGCAAAATCAAGGTGGAACACTTCCGAGGTAAAACTTGGTATGATTATAATTATTGAGAAAGAGTCTCAAAATGTTTGATTATTATACTAATGAAAGTATTTATGTTATTTGGGCCCTGTGTACATCATGGGGAAGTGATGAATTCTAAATTATTATCACTCATATTTGCAAAAGTTATTGAAAGATGATGATCTTACAATAACTTAAATTTTCTATTATGATGGATATCTTATGATGTCTAAGTAGATCATGATAGATTATATCTTGCATGGTGGATTAATCTCCTTAAACTGACCATGAATATCTTGCATGGCGAATTAATTTTCTTAAACAAAACATGAATATATTATTCATATGGTAAGTATCATTGAGGATACGTGTGCACATACCTTATAAAAATTTTGAGTACTTGGTGAATATAATGTGACTTGATATTTTGAGGCCATTACGCCTGATATTATGAGAGAATATCATTTTGACCTTCCTGAGTACTTGGTGAATATCACAAGAGTTGATATTTGTAGTCCATTACTCCTGATATTATGAGATAACATCATTATCACATCTAATATTAATTTGAAGTAATATTTCATTTATATTGTATGAATGTTTTCATAATTATTCTCCCTAGATAAGAGGGAGTGTTAATGTTTGTAGCCTCAGTCGGATAATTACTATCAGAGTGATAGATCATTATTGTATATATATATATATGATTATTCAAAAATATGTTTTAAGTATATGTTTATATATATATATATATATATATATATATATATTATGTTATTAATAAACATACTAATCATTATACATGCCGCCTGATTAAATCAAACAAGTCGATGAGCATCAATTAAACTTAACATGTTATCAAAGGATATGATTAAAGGAGACACTGCATCATGGAGTCATGTCCACGATGAACCATGACTCTATGAAGAGTCATGCTCCATCGTGGGCATGACTCCCTACGATAGGCTTTGGTGTACAT
>BSBK01000393.1:2500-25000 GCA_027943335.1 Chamaecyparis obtusa
GACATAAAACCAAACAAACAGAGGAGAAGGGATCCACAAATTCCTTTCAACCAGATGAATTTGGGTAAGGTAGTCAAACAGATACTTGCCCAATCCTAGGACAAATTAGGCTTAGGTTAGGGTTTCGGGTCTGTGTATTATCTCCCCTGTTTACCATTGAGATGAATGTTTATGGGCATGCTCACTCCTACCAATTTAGGGAAGACAATGCCCTGTACTTGCAAACCTATCATCACAAGATGAAGCATGTACATACAATAATATATAGCAGACAATGATAGGGTACAGTCGGTTGTGTAGATCTCGACTATGCAAGTAACTATGCCTCCATCCTCTACCACAAAAACACGTCAAACAAACACAAACACATGATAACCATACACATACTAGTATGGGGTCAGTACTATAAATCAATATAAAACATAAACATATCATCATGATAATATAATCATCTAATCTACGTAATAACATTATACAAATAATGAACAATAATACATAATCTTCATTTATTGAAATAATAAATGATTACATCAAAAGTGACCTAAAAGAATTCGGTCAAACTTCTAAAACAAAAAGAAACCTAAAAGCAACCTACAGGTGGGGTACTACATCCAGCCCCCTTAGGATTAGGCCTACTCCTAGAAGCCTGGAACAAGTAGGGATGTAAGTCCAATAAACCTAGCTGCACTAAAAAGAAATTTAAACCAAGGATCACTAAGTAGGTCCCATCAGACCCTTTCCTTCCTTAGGGCTCAAACACTAAGGGTCATTCCCTACTGCAAAGGCCCTATGAGCTCTACCCGCATCACCCACTGTAGGCTCATAAACTAACGACCTCTATCCTGAATGCTGAACCGGACGCTGGGAACAATCTTTTGATTTATGACCGGGCTGGCCACAAGTAAAACAATCTCCCTTTAAAACTCTCCTTGATGTAGGAGCACTGGGTTGCTAGAAAGTACCTCCACCAAAATCTTGATGTGAATTCTGAGTTGGCTGAACATCCTGATTGTGCATACTATGCTGCCAATTACGATAGTTCTCTGATTGTGAACCACCACTATTACCATGGAAGAATTTCTTATCTTGCTGATACTGATTACCTTTTGAAAAGGTAGAAGGATTTTGAAAATTTCCATTCCTCTGAGATTGATTCCCCTTGGAACCACTAGGCTGAACACCTCTCTGACCACTATAACCCAACACTAGATTCACCTCTGTAAGGGTAGCCTTAATGACCGCTTCCTGGAGGGTCTTAGGCTCAAAGAGTAGGACATCCCCAATAATGTGTGCATTAAGCCCCCTCACAAAGTTCTGAACTAGGAGAGCTGTATCCTATCTGAAATCGGCATACTATTTGATCTCAAAAAATTGGCACTCGTACTCTCCCACTGACAAGGTCAACTATCTCAGATTGTGAAATTCATCCACTCTCTATCACCTCCACTGATCTAATAGGAAGCACTCTCGAAAGTGTTCCAAAAACAACTCCCAAGTGACAATATCTATCTGAAACCCTAACTTCTCCTTCTCTATCCTCCACCAAATAGTTGCAAAATCTGTAAGCTGCATAATTGCATACCTAGCTTTAGTATTACTACTAAAGGGATGCATGGTGAAACTCTTCTCTAAAGCTATCAACCAAGTCTCTGCCTCTAAACTAGTACCTTTCCCATCAAAGGGAATGGGTCACCCCCTCATAAGGTCCCTCATATGGTTCACTGCCACAACTATAGGGTCCACAATGAGGTTCCTCCTTAGAGGGCTCCTAGATCTCTCCCTCTCTCTCCCATCCCTCTAAGAATGATGAGAAGAATCCTACTCAACTTTGTTCTGTATAGGACCAAGATGATCAAGAATCACTTGTAAGAGCTATCTCATATCAAGACCATCCTGACGATCCTCTCTCTGCTCACCCCTAGACTGCTGGTGGTGACTCTCTTGACTGAAACTTGTAGAAGGGCTAGGTTGTCTACCCCTTCCACAATTACCAGCATGACCTCTACCACGACCTCTAGCGGATCTAGTCACAACTATAATTCCTACAACAAATAGAGATCCAACAACTCTCAACAAAGCTCAAAACAAAATAAAAGAAAACATAATCATAAAGCAATGGTCTGAAAACAAAATGTTTTATGTCTATGTTTAGTTTCAAGTTTAGACTACACAAAACCTAATGAGTGTACATTCCCAGAGTTCCCAGTGTAGAAACTCTGCTCTATACCAGATGTAATGCCCCACCAGGGAACCCAAGAGAGATTAACCTAAAACATGCTACTAAGTGTGGTGAATAATTTTTTTTTTCTAAAGTTGACATACAAGATAAACAATAGTGCGGAAGCAATTACCATTTACTCACATTAAACCAACAACCAAAACAGATTACAAATCTCGAGGGTCCCATGACATAGAATTACTTAAGAATAAAACACAACTAAACTAACATCAAGAAAAGATTCCATAACATGAATATTACAATTACAAGATACAATAATATATACAAATATCATGGTCATCCATGATATCTACATAAACTCACATCCACTACACATGTCCCAGGGTATGTAATGATCACTCTAACTAATAATAATACAAAGTCCAGATTAGGTATCACATGCGATACTCTAATACAATATTACAAATAATGAAGATACAATAAGAAACATCAATAAAGCATCACAAGGATTCCATTTGTAGAATCACCAACAAGTGCTGACACCAGGATGTTGAATCTCAAATGGTAAAGAATCACTACCACCCATCCATGTAGAACCACAAAGGCCTACCCCACCGGGCTGAGGAGATACCAACAAACCCCAATTGGATAACCAATACAAAAAACAAGGATAAAACCCCAAGAAGAAGGATCCTGAAAGCACTCTAACTCAAGGTAAACATAATAAAGTATAGGTACAACTCACTAAACTAGAGGCAACCGACACATGTAGAATAACCAAACTATGCATAGGGAGGTGTCATCATGTACGTCTAACCCTTGAGTTTTGTCTTGATAATCTCTCTGGATCCCGACACCCAAGTGACCATACATGATATCGATGACCTCTCGTACAGACGAAGTCATCAACTATGCCAACTCATCCCTTTTAAAGGGGGCTAGTCATCTTCTCAACACCATCTTAGTCTATACTAGCACTCAAGCATGGGTGAGGACTCATATCTTATTAGGTTCATTTAAATACCCCTTGATTAAATTAAGTTATCACTTGATTACTGATACTTACAATAAGTGATCCTGGCAGCAACTTGTGGGCCCTGACACTTATTGCAAGCCACCTCCAACTACATGTCTAGGTAAACTACCCTAGGCTCACAGATCTCTCCTAGATCTAATTAGGTATACAACCAGGTAATCCTAGATCCAGATTCATACAAAATAACCAAAAATGATTATAGAGATACCATAAATGGAATACAAAACATCATGAGCCCATACGGTCAAGTCAGGGATGATAATCAGAACATACACACATACACATTAAGTCATAACTGAAAACATAAACATCTGACACACACCCTGGCCTCTATTTCCCCTAGGTATTCTAGTGCCTGATAACCCAAAAATAGCACAAGAAGGCACATCAGGAATGAAGAATACAAAATTCACATCATAGTAACTGAAAACTAACCATAAGCATTTAAATTCCATTTTGAGCATAATTGATTTCACATATAGAATAGCATGAACCTACTAGGAAAATCTGAACTAAAACATTACAATATGCCCTAAATATAGAATATTCTCTAATGTTGTCCTATGGATCTAATAGAACAAAAAGCCCAATTTCAATACATAAACCTCAATTCCAAAACTTGCCCCATCTAAAATTTAACATTGTAATGTGAAGCTACAGGTCTAAGGTAAACATCTGTTTCAATGTAAACACAATCCTTAGGTACAACAAGAAATTGAATTGAAAAATAACTCTAAAATAAAACAATTAATTTAGATCTTATTTCACTAAGTTTGACTTCATACCCCAAACCAATATGCACACAATGACATTTACATATAAATATATGTCAAGTTAAATCAATTTCCAGATAATAAAATGCCAAATTAATGTGCAAATTTTACATCTAGAAGTATATATATTACATCTAAGATATAAATAAATTAGAATTTAAATAAAACTATATCCTAGAACTGATAATAATTTAAATCTTAAAACACCTTCACATATATATGTATATAAAATTCGAATAACAAAAATCATAGAAATGCGAATAAAATTAATCCACATTTAGTCAAATAATAAACAAAATAATTTAAAACTAAATAACAAATTAAAATTTTATTAAACTAATTAAATAAATTAAAATTTAATAAAATTTTATTAATTAACAAAAATTAACTAAATTAATTAAAAGAAATTTATATTAAATAAATTTAAAAAATAAAAAAAAAAGCATTACAAATTTTAAAATAAATAAAGAAAATAAAATATTGGCATTGGGGGAGGGGGGGGGGGGGGCTGGGCCTCACATCCCCCTCTGCCCGCGGTACCCTCTGTACCAACATCATGCCTATGCTTGCCGTGCGGTACCCTCGGGTATCGTCGGTAGGCCTGGCCCTGCCGCGCATGGCCACCGAGGGAGGGTGGTGGGAGGTGGTGGCCCCTCACATAAAATTTTTAATTTAATTTTTTTTTATTTAATTCAAATAAAATTCAAACAAACATTTTGTTACAATATTTTTATATATATATTTTTAAAATTTATTTAAACAATGCATTTTTTATATATATATGTATATATATATATGTATATATATGTATGTAAATATATATATATGTATATATGTATGTATATATATATGTATATATATGTATATATATATATATATATATATATATATATATATATATATATATATATATATATATATATATATATATATATATATATATATATATATATATTAATTATACATAATCAATTGATCCTATTCTATAGGAGTATATTCTTTCCCAAATTCATTTGACTTCCTCTTTTGTCTCTTATCGGTCATATTTATTTGACTGTATTTTTTTTAATGTATGCACATTTTCCAGAATACAAAATTTATGCACATGTTTGATTTTTATACCCAAATTAGGTTTTTTTGGTAATGATTTGATTTTCTATCTAGCACTATAGTCTAACTATATAATAGAATTGATTTTTCATTTTATAGGATAACTATGAACAAACTTTTGATAAAATTTTGCCAGCGTAACGGTACTATCATAAAATTTAATAAAAACCTAAAATATCAGATCTAAGGGTTTCTCTAATACCCAAAACAAGAAAATTTACAGCAGATCTAAGGAGATAACCATGAAATTATTCAAACTTAAAAATCCATCAAACAACAAAATAGAAAACACAGAAAGAGATTTTTAGATCCTACGTTGGATCCAATGCCAGAAACTAAAATGAAAAAAAAACCCTTGATGATCTGAAAGTAGAATTTCTTTGAAAAACAATCGAGCCTGCAGATCTGAAACTATGTAGAAAACATGCACCCAATCGAAATGCACAAGCAAGAATTTCACAATACAAAATTGCCAAAAATTTCAAGATTCCAATCCAAGCTCTCTCTCCAAAGTTTTCTTCCAAAACCTGTCTAATCCCCCAAATGAAAGCAATTCCCCCTATTAGGGATTCAATTCCCCATTTCATGTAAATCCCAAGGATGACTCAATAGTTAACTCCTAATCAAAGTCTAATTACAATTATAAAGTAAATCCTAATTAATAAATTAAAATATCTTTATTTTGCACAACTCAACTTTGACTTTTGAAAATAAGTTGTTTACTTTTTGAGAACAATTCAATTTAAAATAAATATTAATGCACATGTCATAATTCAAATATGTATTAAATAGATTAAATACTTAATGCATCCTAAAATCATGCAATCAATTATTTAATCATTTAATAAAGTATGCAAGCATAATTCAAATCTAATTTTCAATTAAGTAATTAATTAATCTAAATAATAAATTATTTAACTTTAATTAAATTTACTCAAATAAACTAAGGAACATAATTAATCATTAAATTCAACTATAATCAATAAACTAATAATCACATAAAATCACCCACATAAGCAATAAATCAACTGAGATCAAAGGACATAAAACCAAATAAACACATGAGAAGGGATCAATGAATTCCTATCAACCAGATGAATTCGAGTAAGGTAGTCAAACAGCTACTTGCCCAATCCTAAGACAAATTAGGCTTAGGTTAGGGTTTTGGGTTTGTGTATTATCTCCCCTCTTTACCATTGAGATGAATGTTTATGGCACGCTCACTCTTGCCAATTTAGGGAAGATGATGCCCTGTACCTGCAAACCTATCATCACAAGACAAAGCATGTACATACAATAATATATAGCATACAATGATAGGGTACATTCGGTCATGTGGATCTCAACTATGCAAGTAACTACGCCTCCATCCTCTACTACACAAACACATCAAACAGACACAAACACATGATAACCATACACATATCAGTATGGGGTCAGTACTATAAATCAATATAAAACATAAACATATCGTCATGGTAATATAATAATCTAATCTATGCAATAACATGATACACAAATAATGAACAATAATCCATAATCTTCATTTATTGAAATAATAACTGATCACATCAAAAGTGACCTAAAAGAATTCGGTCAAACATCTGAAACAAAAACAAAACCTAAAAGCAACCTATGGGTGGGGTACTACAAAATCTTTCATGCTTCTTGTAGTATAGTCCATAATCTACAGTCCCTTTCAAATATCTCATTATCCTCTTCACAGCCATCATGTGAGTTTCCTTAGGGTTTGCAAAGAATCTTGCCACAATCCCAATTGCTAGAGCAATATCTGGTCTACTGTGAACAACATACTGCGGTTTTCCAATCATGGACCTATACAAAGTCTAGTTAACTTTAGTAGCATCATCATTTTTATTCAATTTTTGTCAAGTAGCCATAGGAGTACTTACTAGCCTTGAATCCTCCATACCAAAGGTTTTCAGTGTCTCATGAATATATTTAGACTAGGTAATGAAAATACCTTTCTTCATTTGATATACTTGTAAACCAACAAAAAATTTGATCTCCCAAACATACTCATTTCAAATTCAATATTCATTTCATTTGAAAATTTCTTACATAGTGCATCTTGTCCACCAAATATAATATCATCTAAAAAAATCTTAGCCAACAAGATTCCTTTACCTTCTTCAACTTTCATGTATAGATTGCTTGTGTCATTAGTCCTTGAGAATCCAATATGTATTAGGTAGTTGTGCAGCCGCTCATATTATTCTTTGGGAGCTTGCAAACCATGTGTCTCTTGTTTGGATCAACAAATCCTTCTGGCTATTCAATGTACACTTCTTCTTCTAATATACCATTTAAAAATATAGACTTGACATCCATTTGGTATACCTTGAAATCTTTGTAGGCAACATATGCAAGTAAAGTTCTTACTCCTTCCAATATTGCTACAGGGGAAAATGTCTCCCCATAATCTATCTCTTCTTCTTGTGCGTAGCCTTTGCATACCAATCTTTCCTTGTTCCTTGTGATTTGTCCATGTTCATTTAGCTTATTCCTAAATACCCATTTTGTTCCAATGACATTTTTGTTTTTCGGTCTCAGCACCAGAGTCCAGGTATCATTCTTCTCTATTTGGTCTATCTCCTCATTCATTGCTTGGATCTAGTCTTCATTTTCTAATGCCTCCCTTATTGTCTTAGGCTCTAATTTACACAGTAAACATGTAGGGTCTCTTAACTTTCTTCTAGTTAGAACTCCAATTTCTTTGTCTACAATCATTTGTTTAGGCTTGTGATGTCTCCTTACATACTGTGCCAAAATAGGTTATGATCTCCTTTCTTCTTGCTCTTTAGGTTCACCAACAAGATTTCTTAGATTCAACTTCTGAATGCTTAGCAACCTCTTCCTGATACTCGAAAACATCATCCTGTCACTCGACATGTTATTCTTGATGCTCGACATTGTTTCCCTGATGCTCGACATTGCTTACCTGAGACTTTGCATTAGGTGCAAGTTTGTCACTTGCCTCTCCTTCTTCTATATAGAAAAAAGATCTATAACCTTCTGGTTCTCTCTTGCTTTCCTATTCATTTTTCTCTGCATACTCATCAAACTTGACATTTACACTTTCCACAATTTTGTTAGTGTTAGAATTCAAACACTTGTAAGCTTTACTTTTTGTGGAATAACCTAGGAATATGGCCTCATCACTTTTAGCATCAAACTTCCATTCCTATTGTCTTTTAGTATATAGCATTTGCTTCCAAAAATTCTAAAGTACTTTACATTAGGTGCATACCCATGCCATAACTCATAAGGTGTAATATTTGTACCTTTTTTTATGTGTACTCGGTTTAGGGTATAAACAACTATACTTACAACTTCTTTCCAGTACTTTTGTGCAACATTCTTCTCAATCATCAGTGTTCTTGCACAATCTATGATAGATATGTTCCTTCTCTTTTCTATACCATTATGTGGATGTATTCTGGGTGTAGACATCTGTCTCTTGATTCCTCTATCATTGCAAAATAGATTGAATTCATTGGATATGAATTCTCCACCTTGGTCAGATCTCAGACACTTTAGGTTCCTACTTGTCTCCTTTTCAACCTTAGCTAAATACCACTTAAATAATTGAAAAGCATCAAATTTTTCTTTTAGAAACATTACAGTCATCATTCTTGTGTAATCATCAACAAACAGAATAAAATATCTAGCACAAAAATAGCTTTGTACACCGATAGGTCCACAAAGGTCAGTATGAACCAAATCTAAAACATTCTCAGAAGTAAAAGTCTTGCTCTTGAAACTAGACTTTGTCATCTTACCCAACTGACAGTCATCTTACCCAACTGACATTTTTTGCACATGACATTCTCAGGTTTCTTCAATCTCGACAGTCCTCTCACTTTCTTCTTTTTACTAATTTCTACCAGATTGTCAAAGTTAACATGACATAGCCTCTTATGACATAACCATATGTCATCAAGTTGTGCAATCAAACATGTCTCTTCAAATAGGTCTAGATAGAACAAATTACCTCTTTTTTGTTCTCCACTTCCAATTAGTTCACCAATGGTATCAAATATCTTAGCCTTCCTATGATGAAATTCCACTTGGTAGCTAGTGCTATTAAGTTGTGTAATACTTAGCAGATTATAATTAAGACCTTCAACCCAATAAGCATTTTCACAAGTGATTTTATCATTCAACTTAATCAATCCTTTACCCCTAACAAGACATGGTGCATCATTACCAAATTTAACACTTCTACCTTTGTAATGATCTAAGGTATCAAACTTACTTTTGTCACCAGTCATGTGATGTGCACAACTACTGTCAATAATCCATTTATCATTTTTGTTCACATAGGATACAAGTGCAGTTTTCTCATCCTCATCAGACTCATCTTTCATAGCAACATAGACTACTTCAATTTCAAAATCATTAGTATCAGTATCAGTTTCTTCTTCATCAATGTAGCATGATTTCTTACCTTTTCCCTTGTAGTTTTTGTACCTTTTGTAACCTTTATCTTCTCTTTTATCTTTATGCTTTCTATCTCTTTCCTCATCTTTGTCATCCCTGTCAGGACATCTTGCAGCTATATGACCAACTTTGTTACATGAAAAACATATGATAGGGAGTTTACCTTTATACTTTCCTTTTCCTCTTTTCAATCTTCTGGCCATAAGAGCTTCAAGATCCTCTAGTTCTTCATCAGATGTGTCACTTTCACTTTCACTCTCACTGATGCATCTTTCTTTTTCTTTCTTTGACTTATTCAGAACCAATTGTGAGTTGAATGTAGATTCAACATTAGCAATAGTGAAGTTATCATAATTAGAAAGCTCAAAAGTAGTAAGCTTACCAACAAGACTTTCTAGAGTAAGAGTATTATTAGGGTTACATCTAGATTCTTGAATTGCTAAAATTTTGATGGCATAAATAGGATGTAAAGTTCTCAAAACTTTTCCAATAACAATATCATCATCAATAGTTCCATTAGCTCCTCTAATTGCATTTACAACTTCTTTAATTCTACCATAATACTAAGCAATATTATCACCTTCTTGCATTTTCATTTCATCAAATTTACCTCTCAGGCATTCAACTTTTGCCCTTAGTAAATTTATGTCACCACCATAGATGTTTGCAAGAGTGTCCCACATTTGCTTTGCATTTGTGCAGTCTTTGATGTCTTCAAATTCAGGGTAGCTCAAGGTAGATGCAATCTCCAACATTGCTTGATTGTGCTCTTATTTAGCTCTCATCTCCTCGACAGTTAGAAGTGCAACAGGTGTCACATAATCATGCTCAATATAATAATTTTCTAAATCAGCAATACTAGCTAGATGTAGTTTCATCAGACTCTGCCATGTAGGGAAGTTCTCCTTATTCAGCTTCGGTACCTCCTTCTTATACATCCTGATCATTTACTTCAAGCACCTTAAAACTTATTCTCTGTAAGCACCAACAACTTTGATACCAATTGTTAATATTATTTAGAACAACAAAGCGGGGGGGGGGTGAATCAGTTGTTTTTAGGTCTAGATGTATAAAACAAACTTTCAAATACTTCAACAAACTTAGATTTGATAACCAAGACTACTCGGTCATAACTGAATACATGTCAAAAACATAAAATAGTGCAGTCCACTATCTAATAGTATCAAACTTGTAAAACATAGAAATGTTCAAACCAAATCATTCACATAAGCATTAACATCAGGATTTATTAGGGAAACCCAAATTGGGAAAAAACCACTTTGTAACATGTTACTGATATTTTCACTCTTCTAAAGTGAGCTCTATGAAAAGTCAACCTTGTCAAAGGTTAAAAACACATTGTCAGGTATGACTCGGTTAGAGGATTTAAACCACTTTGTTAGAAGTGTGCCTTGTTATAGGACTTACATACATTCCATTAGAATGCAACCTTGTTCAAAGGATTTATACAAATGACTGTTAGGTCAACCTCAGTTAAAAGGATTTTGACTGATACAATGGTTATAAAGTAACAGTAGTATTGATCTGAAAACATACAACTCACTTTGAAAATAACAGATCTGATTCTGTACACATATGTTGGTTTACTAACTGTGAAACATTTCCATCTCCATCATTGATCTACTCAGAAATCCCTTCAAGCAATCATAAATCCTTCTCCTTCATCCTTTTCTACTTATACAGTCAATAACAACTTCAACATCTCCTCTGCATCCCCCTTTTTTAATGTCAAGCTTAGGTTTACTTAATGCTTCCTCTTTTAGGTCAATCCAACTATTGCCGCTTAATCTCCTCCGTAGATCTTAGGGTTAGGTCAGATTCATCGAATCCTTCCAACTTTATGTTCTTCATCCATCCTTCTAGAAATATCTCAAATATCTTAATGGAATTACAATAAAATGTTTTTTAGTGCACTAAATGCTTCCATACAATCAATAAATAAAGTCAACACTATTTACATAATCTAAGAATTCAACTATGTCAGCTAGGAATCTAAATTCTTCCTCAAATATAAATTATTGACACTCGATCAATACTATGTTCAACTCCTTGGTCTTCTCTGGATAGCTCAGTCACCACTGAGACTATTTCCTCGGCTAATACTTTGGTCAACACTGAATTTACTCAGCATATATTGACTTGGTCGACACTAACATCACTCAGCTTAAACTATATTTCTTCACTTTTTCTTGGTTAAACCTACTTGTTTGGTCTTACTTCTTACTTAGATAAGCAATACATTATCTTATCATTGTGCCACATAGTCAAGTACCCATTGAAGTATCAAGATAACTCAACCTTTCCTTAGGTGCTATTGTTACCAACCTTTCCCTAATCCTTCTCAATAATCAAATAGATATAGTACTTTCTTACATAGCAACAGTCTTACCAGTTAAGGTTTGACATCAATGACAATACACCAATTGCTTCAATTATAGTTTCCAACACTTGTGTGAATGTTTTTGATGTGGATGTTGTTGAAAGCTTTATATTCTACAAGTTAATTAATTTTGGACAGTGGACTGCATGTTATATGTTTCTGATATATATTGTAGAGATTGAGTTGAATTGTTGATTAGATTTGAGTTTTTTAAAGTACTAAAAAGTTCAATTGGTACATCTGGACCTAAGAAAAATTGATTCACCCCTCCTCTATGTTTTTCTAAATCATTCTAACAACTGGTATCAGAGCAGTTGGTGCTTACACAAATTTTTTTAAAGGTACTTGAAGCTAATGATCAAGATGTACAAAAAGGAGGTACCAAAGTTGGACAAAGAGAACTTCCCTGCATGGAAGAGTTTGATAAAACTACATCTAGCTGGTATTGGTGATTCGAAAAATTACTATGTCAAAAATGAATATATTATACATACTGTAGCTTTGACTGCCAAGGAGATGAAAGAAAAATAAGAGCACAATCAAGCAATGTTGGAGATTGCATCTGCCGTAAGCTATCCTGAATTTGAAGATGTCAAGAAATGTACTAATGCAAAGTAAATGTGGGACACTCGTACGACTATCTATGGTGGAGATAAAAATGTACTAAGAGCCAAATCTGAAAGCCTAAGAGGTAAGTTTGATGAAATGAAAATGCAAGAAGGTGAAAATATTGCTCAATATTGTGGTAGAATTAAGGAGGTAGTGAATGCTATTAGAGGAGCTAATGGAAATAGTGATGATGAAACTATTATTGGTAAAGTATTGAGAACCTTTCTTCCTATCTATGCTATTAGAATTTATGCAATACAAGAATGAAGATGTAACCCTAATAATGTTATAACTCTGGAAAGTCTTGTTGGTAAGCTTACTACTTTTGAGCTGTCTAATTATGATAAATATACTGTTCCTAATGTTAAATCTACATTCAAGTCACATGTAGTTCTGCATAAGTCTAAGAAAGAAAAAGAAGAGTGTGTGAAAAGTGATAGTGATAGTGACAATGATAGTGACACTTCTGATGAAGATCTATATGATCTTGAGGCACTTATGGCTAGAAGGATAAAGAGAGGAAAAGGGAAATATAAAGGTAAACTTCCTATAATATATTTTTCATGTAAAAAATTTGGCCATGTTGTAACAAGATGCCCTGATAGGACTGACAAGGATGAGAAAGCAAGTACAAGGATAAGAGAAATAAAAGAGATCACTAAAGGTACAAAGACTAAAAAGAAAAAGGTAAGAAATCTTGCTATATTATTGAAGAGGAAATTGACAGTGACACTAGTGAATCTGATGAATATGATATAGAAGTTGTTTATGTTGCTTTGAAAGATGATTTTGATGAAGATGAGAAAATTTCACTTATTTCTTATGTGAGTAAATGTGACAAATGGATTATTGATAGTGGTTGATCACATCACATGACTAGTGATAAAAGTAAGTTTGAGACCTTAGATCATTACAAAGGTAGAAGTGTTAAGATTGGTAATGATGGACCATGTACTATGAAAGGAAAATGATCAATAAGATTGACTGATAAAATCAAATGTGAAAATGCATATTGGGTTGAAGGTCTTAACTATAACCTATTGAGTGTTTCACAACTAAACTACACTAGTTACCGAGTGGAATTTCATCACAGAAAGGCTAAAATATTTGATGCCACTAGTAAACTAATTGGAAGTGGAGAAAAAACAAGAGGTAACTTGTTCTATCTAGACCTATTTGAAGAAACATGTTTGTTTGCACAATTTGATGATGCATGGTTATGGAATAAGAGGGTGTGTGTCATGTGAATTTTGACAATCTGGTAAATATTAGTAAAAAAAAGAAAGTTAGAGGCTTGCCGAGATTGAAGAAACCTAATAATGTGATGTGTAAATAGTGTCAATTGGGAAAAATGACAAAGGCTAGTTTTAAGAGAAAGACATATACTTATGACAATATTTTGGAATTGGTTCATATTGACCTTTGTGGACCTATGGATGTACAAAGTTATTGTGGTGATAAGTATTTCATTTTGTTTGTTGATGAGTATTCTAGGATGATGACTGTAATGTTTTTGAAAGAGAAATCTGATGCATTTTAGTTGTTTAAGTGGTATTTGGAAAAAGTTGAAAAATAAATAGGTAGAAGCCTGAAATGTTTGAGATCTGACAGAGGTGGAGAGTTTATATCAAATGAATTCAATCTATTTTGCAACGATAGAGGAATAAAGAGACATATATCTACACCGAGGACACCTCCACAAAATAGTATGGCATAAAGAAGAAGTAGATCAATTATGGATTGTGCATGAACACTAATGATTGAGAAGAATGTTGCTCAAAAGTATTGGAGAGAAGATGTAAGTACAATTGTTTATACCTTGAACTGAGTATGAATCAAGAAAGGTACAAATGCTACACCTTTTGAGTTATGGCATGATTATGCACCTAATGTGAAATATTTTAGAATCTTTGGGAGTAAATGCTATATATTGAAAGACAATAAGAATGGAAAATTTGATGCAAAAAGTGATGAAGGCATATTCCTAGGATATTCCACTAAGATAAAAGCTTATAAGTGTTTGAATTCTAACACTAAAAAAGTTGTGGAAAGTGAAAATGTTAGAGTTGATGAATATGCATAAAGGAATAAAGTTGAGTGCAAGCAAGAGCCTAAAGATTACATATATTTCTTATACATGGAAGGAGAGGCAAGTAATACACCTAAACCAAATGTAGAGTCATAGATAGGAAATGTTGCGCCTTAGGAGGATGTTTTTGAGCACTAGGAGGATGCTGCCGAGCATCAGGAGGTTGCTGTCGAATAATCAGTAGAAGAAGAAGATAATTTACAAGATGAATTTGAAGATCTAGAACAAGGAGAAAATAAATTTGAACCTACTTTGGCACAATATGTAAAAAGACATCATAAGCCTGAGAAAATAATTGGAGATAAAAAATTTGGAGTCATGACAAGAAGTAAGTTGAAAGATCATACATGCTTATTATGTGAGTTTGAGCCTAAAATAGTAAAAGATGCTTTAGATAATGATGAATGGATACAAGACATGAATGAAACAATAGAGTAGATAGAAAAGAATAATACCTAAACTCTAGTGCTGAGACTAGAAGACAAGAATGTTATTGGAAAAAATGGGTATTCAGAAATAAGCTAAATGAATATGGAGAACTCACAAGAAATAAGGTCAAATTAGTATGTAAGGGGTATGCACAAGAAGAAGGAATTGACTATGGGGAGACATTTTCCCTTTTCACAAGATTAGGAGTAAGGACTCTACTTGCATATGAAGATCATAAAGGATTCAAAGTATATCAAATGGATGTCAAATCTACATTTCTAAATGAGATATTAGAAGAAGAAGTATACATTGAACAACCTGAAGGATTTGTTGACCCAAGCAAGAAGAATATGGTTTGAAAGTTGCACAAGGCACTGTATGGATTGAAACAAGCCCTTAGAGCATGGTATGTGAGTTTGTACAATTACTTGATAAAGGTTGGATTTGTAAGGAAAAATGACAACAATAATTTGTATATGAAGACTGAAGAAGGTAAAGGGATAATGTTATCTGAAATATTTGTTGATGATATCATATTTGGAGGACAAGATGTCCTATGTTAGAACTTTGAAAATGAGATGCAAACTAAATTTGAAATTTTTGTGTTTGGTGAGATCAAATATTTTGTTGGTTTGCAAGTCTATCAAATGAAGAAAGGTATCTTTATTACTCAATCTAAATATGTCAAAGAGATACTAAAAACTTTTGGTTCCAGACCAGTAAGTACTCCTACAAATACTTGACAGAAACTATCTAAAACTGATGATACTGTTGAAGTGAATCAAACCTTGTATAGATGTATGATTGGAAAGCTACAATATGTTATTCACAGTAGACCAGATATTGCCCTAGAAATTGGGATTGTGGCAAGATTTTCTACTAATACTAAGGAAAATCATATGATGGCAGTAAAAAAAAATATTGAGATATTTGAAAGGGACAAAGGATTATGGATTGTACTATAAGAAGAATGACAAGTTTGAAATGAGAGTTTACAATGATGCAGATTGTGCTAGAAATGTTGATGACAAAAAAGTACAAGTGGTGGAGCATTCTTTCTAGGAAAGAGATTAGTCTCCTAGGAAAGAAAGAAACAAAATTGCATTTCCCAATCTACAACAAAAGCTGAGTATGTAGTACCAGCTCTAGTAAACTGCTCAAATTTAGTGTGGATCAAGAAATTGTTAAAAGGTATGAAGGAAGAAATCACTGAGCCGGTTGTTATCTTCTATGTTAACACAAGTGATATTTATATATTAAAGACTAAGCATATTTTTATCAAGTATCATTACTTGAGAGAGCTAGTTCAAGACAAAGAAGTGGGATTGGAGTATGTGAAGACAAAGGAAACATTAGCAGACATATTCACAAAAGCTTTACCTAAGGATGCTCATGAATATATTAGAGGTAAACTAGGGGTGATTCCCATAACCAAGGCTACCTAGTAAAATAGGAGCATTGCATCAAATGTGCTAATCAGAATATTTGACAAATTGATGCAGAAGAGGTCACACTTAAGGAGTTACCTAGAGTTGTGAAGAAGTAAATTAGAGATATTAATCAGCCATAAGCAAGATGATAGAGGGAGTATACAACATACAAAACTGACATGAAGACACCTACATGGTAGAGATGTACGTAATAGATATATGCTTTGGCATTGTTAAAGAGGGAAAAGATACAATGAAAACAAAGAAGTGATACAAGACTAAGGGAGAAGATTCAATAAAACCTGAGGGAGAGATATAGAAAAGATTCAGAGGGAGTAATTGAGAAAGTGGCCAGGCAAGGAAAAAGTTGAGAATCAGAATGAAGCTAACGATATTAATAAAAAATTGATGCACAAAGATTTTAGATTGTTTGGAAAATCATGTGTTATTCATATGGTGTTGCCATCAATGCCAAAGAGGGATATTGTTGGAAACTACAATTGAAATAATTGTTATATTGTCATTGATGTCAAACCTTAACTGGTAAGACAATTTCTATCTATGATAGTACCATATATTTTGATTGATGAAGAGGATGTGAAAAAATGAGATAACAAGAGGACCTAAGGAAAGGTTGAGTTATGTGATATTTCAATGGGTACTTGATCAGTTGGCACATTGACAAGGTAATATGTTATTTATCTAGTAAGAAGAAAGACTAGAAATGTAGGCTTAACCAAGTAAAAGTGAAGGAATCTAGTTTAAGTTGAGTGATGTTAGTGTCGACCGAGCGTCAGTATATACCAAGTAAATTTAGTGTTGACTGAACATCAGTAATTATCGAGTGGTAGGAAATTACCAAGAAAAGACAGTGTTTGCCAAGGAAGACAGTTTGTAGAGATGATTGAGATACACAGTGATGACTGAGAAGATGAACATAGTATTGACCAAGTGTCAGTAATTTACATTTGGAGAAAGAATTGAGAATCCCAGTCGACATAGTTGAATTCTTCGAATATGTAAATCATGTTGACATTATTAATGAATTGTATGGAGCATTTAATGTATGGTAAATTATTTTCTTATGGATTTGAAGAGAAGTTTGGAGATTTATCGAGAAGGAAAAGATGAAGAACATAATGATGGAAGGATTCAATGAATCTGACCTAAACCTAAGATCTACGAAGGAGATTAAGCAACAAAAGATTGATCTACTTGATCAAGGAGGTATACAATTAACCTAAGTGTGAGGTTACAATATATGAAGAAGAGGTTGATTTTATTGATTGATAAGTCTAAGTAGAAGGCTGAAGGTGAAATTGTGAAGGAGATGAATATAATGGTGATTTCTTGAAGAAAATTTCGAGTAGATCAGAGATGGAGATCGAAATGAAGGTCAGTCAGTAAATCAACACATGAGAAAAGTGGATCAGTATTAGCAAAAGTGAGTTGTATGTTTTTAAGATTAGAACCTACTGTTACTTTCTAACCATTGTATCAGTCTAAATCCTTTAATCAAGGTTGACCTAATAGTCATTGTATAAATCCTTTAATCAAGGTTAACCTAATAGTCATCGTATAAATCATTTAATCAAGGTGACATTCTAATGGAATGTTCTTAAACCCTTTAATCAGGTCACTTTTGATAGAGTGTTTTAAATCCTTTAATAGGGTCACACCTAATAGTGTGTATGTAAACTTTTAACATGGTTGGATTTTCACAAAGCTCACTTTAGAAGAGTGAAAATAATTAGCATGTTACAAAGTGATTTTTCCCAAATTGGGTTTCCACTATAAACCCCGGTGTTATACTTGTGTGAATGATTTTGATGTGGATGTTGTTGAAAGCTTTATAGTCTGCAAGTTAATTACTTTTGGACAGTGGACTGCATGTTATATGTTTATGATATATACTATAGAGACCGTGTTGAATTGTTGATTAGATTTGAGTTTGTTGAAGTACAAAAAAGTTCAATTGGTACATCTGGACTTGAGAACAACTAATTCACCCCCCCTCTCTATTGTTCTAAATCATTCTAACATAAACCAACTTTGTACCCTGGGAGATCCATTTTTTATAGAGTTATTATTGCACCGGAGGTTATTCATCCCATCTAGCAGAATCATGAACCTAGTATGTTGATTAAATTAGACATTAGGAAATCCTATGACATAGTGGATTAGAGATTCTTATGCAAATTTTTAGAGGCCTTTTGATTTACAAAATAATTCATAAATCTAATTTTTAAGTTAATATCGAGTCCTAGAATGGAAATTCTTGTTAAAGGGATTCATGAAGGAATCTTAAACACTTCTAGAGGGATAAGGTAGGGGGATCCCATTTCCCCCTTCCTCTTCATAATTATGGCCAAGGCTATGGGTAGAACCTTGACAAAAGCTAGAGAAGATAACCTAATTAAGGGAGTTAGAGTTACTAGTAACCTCAACCCAATTACTCATATGAAATTCACTAATGATACAATTGTCTATGGAGAAAGAGAAGAAGAATAATCTATGAAAATTGAGTACATCCTAGATGATTATGAAAAGGCATCAGGGCAAGAGGTCAATTCAGACAAATCAGAAATCTTTTTCTTCAATATAAATCTCTAAAAGGAGGTGGAAATCTTCCACATCCTGAATTTTAGGAAAGGAGATCTACCAAGTAAGTATCTTTTCTTGCCTTTAGATAAAGGAATAAAAAATAATAAGCTATGGGAATAATCAATTATAAATATGGAAAAAATAATAGAATCTTGGAAGGGTAATTGGTGAACTAGTGCTGAAAGAGTCACCATGCTAAAATCGGTTTTATCAACCTTACCTATCTATCAAATGTCATGTCGAGAATTATCTACCAAGGAAAAAAGGAAGATGGTAAGTAAAATGAGGAATTTTTATTTGCAAAAGACATGAAATTAAAAAATTTGTAAAAATTACATGGGGCTAAATTAATAAACTGGTTGAATGGAGCAACTAGGGAATTAAGAAAACCAATGGGATAAAGTTCTTACAATTGACAATCTTAGGAAAAGAGACCTTGTTCTAACTAATAAATGTTGTCTTTGCAAAAAAGATGAGTAGAATATCAACCATATGACTATCCACTATTCTTTTTCTAGGAAAATTTGGGGAAAATTCCTTGATTTGATGAATATGGAGTGGGTGTTCCCTCAAGACATTCAGGAGCTGTTCACTTACTGGAAGCCACCTACTAACAATAAATTCTTAATCTCTTTTTGGAACTTCTTCCTTCCTTTCATGTGCTGGGGGTTTGGAAAGAAAGGAATGAAATAATTTTTAGAAACAAGGAGTCTAACTGGGCTATTATTTTCCACAAGATTAAGAGAGCTCTTTTAGAGAATTTGGGGTTGATAAAAAATTATCAAGACCCGAAGGATGACTGGGAGGCTAAAGTCTATAAGAATTGGAAGTTTGAAGGAAGGAAGGCCTAGGATACCAAAAGAAGTCTGAGAGAAGAGGCTAGGTGGGACTGTCCCCCTAATGGTTGGATTAAAATCAATTTTGATGGTGCCTCTAAGGGCAACCCATGAATTGCTAGCTATGGTATAGTTATTAGAGATGATTATGGGAACTGCAAAGGGGCTCTAGCCATTCCTATAGGTTTCAATACCGACCAGGTGGTGGAGGCTAATGCTTCTCTTTATGGTTTGATATTATCCAAGAGGAAGAATTATACTAAAGTTTGGATTGAAGGGGACTCCCTAAATATTATAAATTGTTTGAAGAACAAAATGACCCCATTGTGGACTATAGACAATGTTATTAGCAAGGCTAAAAACATTATTGAATCTTTTGATGAGTGTATGATAACCCATAATTTTAGGGAGGCCAACTCGGTGGCTGACTGGGCTGCGAATGTGGCTTGTAAAAGCCAGGTGGATATTGAGTGGAATGATGGTTTTGCTCTCCCTTTTGAAGGGACATCATTAATTAATAAGGAGCGGATGATTAGCAAGCAACATGTTTTGAATGAAGAGCATATTAATGAGTATTGATTGCAGAAATTTGTGTAAAGATCATGAAGGACAGTGGGCTGAATCCGAGATAATTATTGGGGCTTTTTGGCATGATTTATGGGTCCTTCAAGACATTAAAGGGTTTTATTACAATTCGAAGGCTAATTTGTAGAGTGCTAGGATTAATCTTGAGAAGGGCTATCTGATCTCTCATAGAGCTATGGGAGGTAGGAAGAGAAGGTGTGAGCCAAGGAACTGTAGTGATTGGAAACATAACAAGGAGATATGGAAAATAGTCAAAGATGGGGGTCTGGTGGCTTACATGGAGAGACTACATGGAGGGAAAGTTGTTGTGACTAGGAACTTCATCAAAACCTAGAACAAGGGGATTGTTATGGTTGGTACATAAAGCATGGAGGTGAGTGAGGAGGTCATAGCAGAAGCGATGGGCTTGATGGCTAAGGGTATCAAATTCTATAGGGATAGGAAGATTTCAAACAAAGCCTTGCAGGATTTTGCACCTATAGAGCAGGAGAGAAAACACATGGTTAAGGTGGACAAATATTACTTTAATCCTAAGTGTATTTATAGGCCTTGGCACCTTGTTTTGTTTGTGATTATTGGCTACACTACCCTTGATGGTCGATATACTAAAATTTACAACCATCATTTAATCCTTCTGAATCACTTTAGGCATGGGGTAAAAATTAATTTTCCTTTTTACTTGCTGAGCTCTTTGAATGCCTCTATCCTCCACTGGAAAAGGGATCTAGAGGGTGATCATGCTTTCCATGAAGGGCTTATGGTCCTCATTTATGAGGTTTTGAAATTGAAGAAGGTGGAAGGACCCTGGGTTAACAGAAAAGCCCTTGAGGATTATGAAACTGATGGGAAAGAGTCCGAGGAGCCATTTATGGAGGAAATGGAAGAAGATGAGGGTGACTCTAAGGAGTACTAGGAATCTAGCCTCAAGAGAAATAAAAAGAAAAGGAAGGTGGAGGATTTGATCATAGAAATGGATTTAGAGGAAGAGGAGAGTAGGGAGGAAAGCTCCAAGAAGCAGGGCAAAAATAGAATGGAGCCCATTGGTAAATGCACCAGAGCCAAAAAAGAGAAGAAGAAAGTTGCTAAAAGGGTTTTTATATCCTCTCATGAGGGCTCTTCCTCTCAGGAAAAGATTAATCAGGAAGACCATGTGGATGCTGACCCTCCTATGGAAGAGAGTGTGGGAACCAAAAAAAATGTGTTGGTCGAGGACATTATCCTGCATGAGGTTGCATAGGCTATGACTAATATTGAGAAAGATGGGTAGGAGAAGGACAAGGTCAACATGGGGAAGGAAAATGTGGAGAGATCTAAGGAGAAAATGGAGGGAGGGAATGAGGGTTTTGAGAAGATGGAGGGAGGGAACAAGGATTTTGAGAATTTGGGTTGTCTGGCTTTTTTGACTACCCTCAGCAATATGAAAACTGACATTATTGTGATGAAGTCTCATATTCACCAGCTACAAAAGAGATGGAGGTCCTTAAAAGGATGCACATGGGGGAGAAAACTATGGGCCAGACAATTGATGAGCTCACTGAGACTATCGCTAGGGCTGAGGGTCTTACTATCTTCAATGACAAAATTACTGCCATGGAGAAAAAAATTGTTAACAGTGATGGAATGACCAGGAAAATTGAGATTATGGAAAAAAGAATTGACAAGCTAGAGAAAACAATTGGGAATATAGCATAGTAGAGCTATGCTATCCTTAAGGCATCAAATGAGCATGTGAAGATCCTGGTGGACAAGCTAGACCATGGGAAAGGGAACCAAGAGGTCACAGAGGCTAAAGATGATCAAGGTCCAAGTAGGTGTACTAGATCCAGGTTCAAGAAGATGGAGGATGACAAGAATAATGACATTGAAGATCTGAAAATGTCCACAGCAAACATGCAGATTCTAGCTGATCAGGCAATAGAAATTATGAAATGTGTTTAGATAGTAGCTTGCTATCT